>CM067377.1:114229201-114326878 GCA_034510155.1 Eucriotettix oculatus | reverse complement strand
AGCGACTTCGCGCGGAAATAGTTCGTTCTGTTTTACCCTAAAAACGAAACAATAGGTACAGAATATTGATAATTTTGAATTCATTGAATATATAAAAAGTACGGTATTCTTTATTTATGATCGCTTCAGGGCAAACCTTATAACTCACAGTTGGTTTTGAACAGGTCCGGCTTTCACACGCACTTACTAAATATTAAAATTATCTGATGCAACAAATAAAACCCATTTTCGTATACATCGTATCGACGATCCAAAAAGTTTATTATTTCTCAAGGAGCTGGCTCTCTTCAAACAATAGGTTAATTACGGCTCCAATCATACTGCAACAATAGATGGAGTAAGAATGCTCGCCCTTCCTCTCCCTCTCTCTCTCATTCTGATAAAAAGGCTTATGATAACATATAAAGTGGTATGAATGGTATAGGAAGGATTAATAGGACTTATAACTCGCAGATGGTTTTCACGCCGCCTCCCGCGAATAAATGTAATGTATTAATAAATATTTACATTAATGTCTTCTGAACTCTGCAAGATATCTAAATGAAACATACACGAAAATTTAAGATAAAATTCCTGTTTCAATCCCTGAAATTTTCATTTAAATCTGTTAGGCCGTTTCGGAGCATAGATCAAGAGTATAATCAACCCGATTCTACTTTTTGGGGGACTCCGATGTGCGTATGCCAAGAAACCTCCCGTAGAATTAATATTTATGTTTAAGTTATATTATATTAATATCTTCTGCAATATTTCAAAATTAAATATTCACGAATATTTAAGTTAAATCTCCTGTTTTAAATTTTTATTGGAATCCGTTGAACCATTATTCGAGACAAACATACAGATAGAAATATCAAAGGACTAAGATTTTCCCAGTGTATATTCTGGAGAAACAGTTCTTGGTTTTACTCAAGTCATCTGTCATCGTTCTCAAGTAAAAGTTTCGCTTGAGAAGGATGACAGAGGACGCCATCGAAACGTCGTGGCTTAAGCCCGGGTGGAAACCAAAATAGGCAGAAAGACACTTCAATTTTATTTATTGGTATAGATTAGAAAACGTTTTAAAAGATATTTGTAATGCATATGTGTTTTTAATAAACAAATAATTAAATTTTAGGTCTTCTATTTATATGCTTGCCAGTCAACATAAGATTGTAAAGCAGTTTTGTGTTCATTTATGCAATAATATTTTAATTAGAAATTTTAATAAGGGTTTCTTTCATCTTAAGCTTAATTTAAAAGAACAAACCACCTATAGACCTGTTTAAACAAAAATATTATTCCGGTAAATATTTATTTGTACCATAGGTGTCCACAGGTCTCCCACCCACAATTCTGAACTGAATTTCTTAAAATAGTTTCAAGGAGCTGATCAATCATAAGATAAATGAAATTTATCTCGAGAATGAAGAGGAATTATTTGTAAGTATTATGATGTTTCAAACAATACAAAGAGACTTTTATAGTAACGTGAAGTTATTAAAAAACAGATGTAATGATTCCATTTGAAACTCAGGATATGCATTGCATGACGAAGGCTCGCACCAGACGGGGAGTCGACTCGTATAGCTCAAATGGTAGAGGAAACGCGTTCCGGGTTCAATTCCATTCTAGTCGAGATTTTTCCATCCTGATCATTTAATCCAGTAACGTGGAATTTGCAGAAGACAGTATTAATGATTTTAACAATATACTCGTGTAAAATAATTATCAGGTTATAAGTATTAAGGTATGTTTATTGAAATATTCTCTTACATTCATTACTCCCCTCGGTAGCCTCTGAGAAAACCAGCAATTACAGAGATGTTTGCTTACCTTTTCAGCCGTGGGAGCGCAGTGCAATGCCAGGTCCATTCCCGAAGGACCCGCCCCCACAACCAATAGTCGACTTCCAGAAAAAGAGTCGGGACTTCTGTAGTCATGGCTGTGAATCTGACGACCTTTGAAATTCTCAGCTCCAGGTACGTCGGGTATGAACGGCTGCCAGTAGTGTCTACCGCACAATATTAATATAAGTTATTCCATTTTACGTACTTTATAGTCTCTGCATTCGTATACAAATTTATTCATTAACCGGTTCAAAAACATGTGTCACTATTCCCTTCTTAACATGAAAATGTTTTTGGCCTGGCGACAACCAGGCTCTCGACAGTTCTGTGATCCGAGGACGGGAACTTCATCTCTGTAATTTCCATAAAGTTCCACAGATGTCGTGTCAGACTGAACGTGAAATAATGCTAAAACATATCTATGACTCGAAGTGAAAGTCAACAAGTTTCTTTTAACTTTGAACAATAAATTGAGTATGCTTTTGAATGGGGAATTTTATTTCCTTTGAATATTTATTAACACAATAAATTGTCGCGTGCTGTTTTAGGCAATTCAACTATCAACTGCGCCATTGTCACACTTATTCTGGAAAGAGGAAGCTACATGAAAAATTGATTACAAAAAGATCCAAAGAGCTTAAATTATAACTGTAGTGGCATACGTTATTATTTCATCTTTAATACTATTTCTTCATGTTGTTAGGAAACGTTCTGAGGTAATTACAATACGTCACGACATATCACATCATAATTATTTCCTTTTGAAACTCCACGAACGGTTCTCAGTCTAGCTTATTATTTCATATATTGCAATACTGTCAATTGTATGAGATTCAACATTTTTCCTTGTGTTTTTACAAAATTAATTATTTCATTAGAATGCGTTGAATTTCATGAGAATAAGTTGTATACGTACCCGTTGCATATCATCACAGCATCGAATTCTTCAGCAACTTCGTCACCGGTTCGCAGATCCTTTGCTCTAACTTCCCAAGCATTTCCTCGGACTGTGATGTTGGTAACGTAATGCTCAAACTGTAATCAAACATACGCTTTTTTAAACTCAAGGTTAATCGAGATGCTTCTTGCTGCTTCCAGTATTTAAAAAAATGAAGCAGTGAAAATCTGCAATGTTTTAATGAGTCGTTTTCAGTATATTAAGAGAAATATTGTTAATAATTGTCCCGACAAAATATTAACGAAAATACTATATTGGATCTTCGAGTTATGAGAAGATCAGGAAGAATTAGAACAAGAGAAGCAGTATTAACTCTTCGTCTAATTATAGAAGACGGAATAAAAAACCTACGTTTATAGCATTTGTATATTTAGAAAAAAGCATTTGATAATGTGAACTAGAACACACTATTAAGGATTGTGAAGAGGACAAGAATAAAATATCAAGAAAGAAGGCTTATACATAACCTCTACGGAAGGCAGTCAACAGCAATTAGAATGGAAGATCAAGAAAATAAAGCAGAAATCAAGAAAGGAGTAAGACAAGAATGCAGTCTATCACTCATGCTGATTTACTTATTTATAGAACAGGCGATGAAGAAAGTTTAAACGAAATATTGAAAAGGAATCATATTGGACTAAAATAAATAAAAACCCAACGCTTTGCCGATGAAATTATAGTATTAGGGGAGTCAGAAGAAGACTGGGAAACCATAATAAATGTCGTGAACATGGACCTTAAGAAAGAGTTCAATATGAGGATTAACAAAGGGAAAACAAAGGTTATAGAGTGTAGTATGGGAAACAGGGGAATAACAAAGGGAAGGGATATTTTGAAAGAAGTTAAAGAATTCTGCTACTTGGGAATCATAATAATTAGGCAATGTAGAACTATAGTAGACATAAAAAGTAGGATAGCAAAGGCAAGGAAGGCTTTCGCAAAAATAAGGAATATTAGGGAATCATTGATAAACATATTCGTATCTAGTTACATGGGTGCGGAACGTTACAGTAGGCGTTACAGAAAGAAAAAGAATAGAAGCTTTTGAAATGTGGTGCTATAGGAGAATGTTGAAAATCAGAAGGGTGGATAGAATCACTAACGAGGAATTTATAAGCAGATTAGGGGAAGAATAAACTATATTGAGGACTTTGACCAAGAGAAGGGATAGATTAATAGGCAACGTTTTGAGATATGAGGGTCTTGTAAAAGTAGCATTTGAGGGATGTGTATGTGGGGTAAGAGGGGTAATAGGGAGTACAAGGATGGAATACGTTAAGTAGATTAGGGAGGATGTGAGATGTAGTAGTGATGCGGAAATGAAAAGTCTTGCGCAATATAGGTTAGCATGAATTGTTGCGTCAAACCAGTCTTGGAACTGATTCCCACAAGTACAACACCGGGCTAATACAAATAAGTACCCGGACAACGCCGGGCACCCAACAAGTCTCGATATACATCTATACGTAATCCACACACAAATCTGAACCCGTGGAAAAATTTCGGCCAAAATTTGTGCACGTTTTTTTGCGCCCCGGAATCAAACACCGACGGGATATTCAAAACCGATCAATCTTTGCGTCGAATAAATCTTTTTTCTCGTCAATTTCTCTAATATTGTAGTCCTCAGACAACGTTTGTGTATAATTTCAATCCCATACGGCACAGGAGTGGAGTATTCATAGGGGAGAGGATGTTGGTGCGTCACTTAAGAATAACAAGAAAGAATAGAGGATGGAGCTGAGACCGGTGTTTAGGCGCCACTGACATTCAAAACTTGAATTTAAACCCGTCAAAATGGTTAGAATGGGGAAACGGGGATTCGCGAACTATCTTAAATGGGTAGCAATTTTCAAATCAGTGCGCGTACCTCGCAACGCGAAAACAAAGACTGAAGGGGTAAGCCACGATTTCCACTAACCATACCTAGCGGCGGCGATTTTAATATATGCAGAAAGCAGATTATATTTGGACATTTCCGGTGTTAATTACTTTGAGAGTGTTTCCCTCGTTTTTTTTTGTATAATCGTGTAAAATAGATAGGGGTAGTTAAAATAAACAATAAAAAATCAAGATTAATGTCTATTCCATGGTTATGAAAGCCGATGAGTTCGTTTTGACAGTCAACATGGGCAGATTGGTGTCGAAGGTGATTAAAATCAGTAAGATGAAATAAACTTATATTTTGTGAATTCCGACGTTATGTAAGTTGCTGTGGTTCCATTTTGACGTTGAACATGCATATTATGTCGTACTGCAGCCCCAACGTGTGTTTTGTTACTTCTTTTAAGTAATTGTGCTTATCTCAGTCATCACGCGTGTTATGATGAAATGAACATTCCGCTAACGTAGCGTGAAAATGTGAATGTTATGCACGTGCAGCTTTTGATGCCGTTTTCATTACGTGTTGACAAAGATATTATTGTATTAATAATTAATCCTGTACCAAGTAATTATAAATGAACGTCCGGGGAGTATTCGGCACTCAGTTTGTTAAAAATAAAATCATACGACTCCAACAATATAAAAGTTCTGGCACTACTAACCGGTTATTTTCTATCAAAGAAGAAACGTATTTATTATAGATTCCTGTCATACATCAGATAACTTCTCCGGATCACACGTATATTTGGCAACCTGAAATGATAATGAGGGAATTATAAATTCTCTGTAACAAGGGATATTAAAGCAGATGTTGGAATGTAAGATAATTTTCTTCATTATTTTGTATTTGTGTTATCAAAATCCTTCCCGGGAAAGAAAATGGCGTCATTCACTTTTGCTCCCGTCCATGCTCATATAATTAGGTTATTTCGACTCTGTCGTACACATCATTTCCAGGAGCAATAACTTACTTCGCCAAGAGCCGGACTAATCATTTCCAAGGTTCCGATTGCTGCTTGTTGACTTACCACGGTATTTGCTTTCCTCTGATATGCTCCAGATTATATTTAACTAGCCCACGCAACCTCACTAGGAAAATTTGATCTGATTGGTAAATTGCATTAACATATTAACTGATTCCGGCATTCGCCGGGTATTTATTAATCCCTATTAGACAGGAATAAATACTATGGACGGTGTAACTTACAACTAATGTTATTTACAGATGTAAAATTACAAAGTAAAGTTTTTAACAACCTTACAGTAATGTTAATAAATTTCAGAACATGATAATGGGAAAAAAAAGCTGTTTCAAATTCAGAAGAAACAATAAATAATTCTAAGATGGATCCACGCTCATATTTGGTGAAGTGAGAAGTGGAATCTAACTCTTTGAAAGATCGACTGAAAACTTCTCTAGTTTGGCCACCGATAAACACCAAAATTTCATGGCAATCGGATGAATGATATAATAATAAGGATAAACATTGTAAATCATAGTGTGTTTGAAAGACGCCAGATAAGTGTTAATTGCTTTCATTGCCTTTTATTTATATAGAAAAACGATTTTTAATCGGGTAATAAAACCTACTTATAGTTTTTTGCAACTTATTTGAAGAAGCTTTCGGTTACATAACTATATCTAAATTGTAATTATTATAAAACTAATAAATGTTTCTTTCAATTAACTGGGATCTATCCGTCATATAATCGGAATTCGTGCCCTTGAACGGATAACAAAATATGCGAAATCCGAGGTTGATAGACATTAATTGCTGGTTCCTCGAGCCTTGTCCAAAACATTTAACTTACCAGGTAAACCTTTATAAAGTTACGCCGAGTTAAAAAAATTATTATATCACATTGGTATTATTGAATTGAAGGGCAAGGGAATAATGAATAAAGAAGTAAGACAAGTATGCAATCTGTCGTCCAAGAGCAATTTAACGCTGTAATAAAAATTAACTGCAATAAAAATTTAACGTTTTATAAATTATAGTCTTTATTATTTGACATATTTGTGTTCATTATCGTTCACATAAAACATTTTCACTGTTCTTTTTATGAACTTTAATCTCTTCAAGGCGAGGCACATATACTAAGAAGCTTTAATGGCTTCCAGGTATGAGGTAATCGTTTTCTTTCATTCCAAGAAAATAATCATTATGTGCTTATTTTAATTTATGTGAAAGAACCGCGTAGTAACTGATATAAGATTTAGGTTATCGGCAACCATCATTGACGGGAAGTCCTTGCACTGATGCACTCTGGGGAATTACACTTCCGTAAACAGATTTACTCAAGATTTTTACTTAAGTATCACATCGCAACCTTTGATCCCACTTTCATCATTTTAACAGTACCGTTATCTTCTCGTAGACGCCTTTTTTAACCTATTTCCATATCTGACTTATATGATGCACTTATAATTAGTTTATCGGCACAACTCTAGGTCACACTCCAATCATTATGAATTATTTTTGCATACTCTAGTCATTGACATAAATCTATGGTGTTGCTGTAGCAATCGGCCCTTAGACTGGACTGATGCAACCCTCCATGGTAACCTATTCTGCGCATACCTTTTCATTTCTCCATAAACTGCTTAGCCTCCTACTTCTGTTCTTATCCAACACACTTACCTCCAATGCAAATTTCATAAGACCCTTCTGCCTCAAAACATGGTCTTAATCTAACTCTTCTCTTGCTCAACATCCTCCACATTGTTCCCTCTTCCCATATTCTGCTTATAACTCCCTGGTTAATTTCTCACTCCGCCCATCTGATTTTCAGTATTCTTCTATAGCCCCAAATTTCAAAATCTTCTATTCTTCTCCTTTCTGCAACACCTACAGTCCACGTTTCGCATCCATATAACGCCACACTCCATACGAATATTTTTAATAATGAATTACTAACATTCATACTTATATTGACCGTTAGTAAATTCCTCATTATGCGAAAGCCTTTTTTACCCGTCCTATCCAACTCTTTATGTCTACTATAATTCTACCATCCCTGTCCAAGTAGCATAATTCCTTAAAAATATCCCTTCCCAATCTAACACTCTTCTTTATTCCTCTGTTTCCCATACTACACTCAATTACATGTTGAACACTCAGTCCAGGACCACGTTCATGCATTATGTTTTCCAAGTCTTCATTGGACTCCACTAAAACTACAATACCATTACCAAACCTTAGGGTTTTTATTTATTCTTCATGCACTGCTTTTCCTCGTCCATATTCCTTTTAACTTTCTTCATCACATGTTCCCGACAAATGCCATGTCTTCTAAAATTAAAGTCAATATTGTTTCTCTTGTTCATTCTGTCCTAAAACCAAAACTTATCTTCTCCTAACTCACATTCTACTTGACGTTCCATCCTCCTATATATTATTTTCATTAATATTTTGCACGCTTGGGATACTAAACTAATTATCTTGTTATCAGGCTTCTTTGTTATCTATATAATTATTTTTTACCAAATTTTCTTCCTATTTCTATCATGAACAGCTATGATATTGTTCCTTCGCACGATGATCTTATCAACTCCGCTGGAAAGTTATCAATACCTGGTGATTTACCATTACTCAGATTAGTCAGCACCCTGTCAAATTTTGTACTCTAACTGTTCATAGTCCTCCTCCTGTTCTTCCTCTTATATTACTGATTGATCTACATTTCCATCGTGATACAGCTCTTCTAGATATTCCTTCCATCTTTCCGCCTTTTCTTCCTTATCTATAATTCGCTTCCCATCCGCTCTCCTGATATTCTTACTGGTATTTTTCTTCTCTCCGACTGTTTCTTTTATGTTCCTGCAACCTGCCCCTATAAAAACACCAATTGCTACTTTCTTCAATAATACAAAGCCGGATGGATTTAAATATAACAGACCGAAGCTACGGAAACGGACTATTGCTATTGGGACATGGAATGTTCAGGGTCTGGATACTAAAGAACAGGAAGTAATAGACGAAATTACAACAATAAACGGAGATATAATTGTGCTATCTGAAACAAAAAAGTAGGAGAGCAAAAAAAGGAGTATCCATTCTGATAAATAATAAGTGGGTAAAAAATATAATATCATGGGAAGAAATTGATGAAAGACTAATTAAACTAAATCTCAATTTTTTGAATAGATCTTATAATAATAGGAATATATGCAATGAATGAGGATGCATCAATTACAGAAAAAAATGACTTTTTTGATAAATTGTCGGAAATATTGGAGAAAATAAGGACACATCAAGAAGTAATAATAACGGGAGATTTCAATAGCAGAGTGGGGAGACGAAGTGATAGGACCCTTTAGAGAAAGAGTGACAAATAATAACGGAGATAGATTAATAACCATATGTAAACAACATGGGTATATGACAATGAATAGTTTTTTCCAACACTGAGAAATACATGGGAACAACCAACAAAAAATCAAAACTCAATAATTGATTATATAATTGTTAAACAAAAACGTGATATGATAATTAAATATGTCATAGTATACGAAAAAACAGATTGTGGAAGTGATCACTATATGCTTTTAGGAAAAATCATCTTAACAAGCAGAAAGAAACAACGTATTGTGATAAATAAATATACAATAAAAACAACTTCCATAAATGAACCAAGGTATAAAGCAAGTTTACTATAAGATGACAGTACAATATATCTTTTTCAAACAAGATTAAGGCAAAACTTAATGTAAACTTAAATAACACAGCATCAGAAATGTATGATCAATTAAAGGAAATTTAGCAGCATTGGAAGCACTCGGAACAGAAAATTCGGAATATAGAGGAAATAAAGAATGGTTTAACCAAGATATCAGAAAATTAGTAGAGGAGAAAAAGAAAGCGAGAATGAAATAGTTATCAGATCACTCAATAGCATCACACAATGAATATAGTGTTTTGAAACGTAAGGCAAAGCCAGAAGTAAGAAGAGCAAAAAATGAATACTGGGATAATATATGCTGCAATATAGAGCGTTCGATTGGATACACTAGATCTTCAAAAGATTGGCGAGTATTAAAAATTTTAGGAAAGCAGAAAGAAAAAAATTAATATTCAGCTAATAAGACCATCAGAATGGATACAACATTATACAGATCCAGGGGGAAAGCCGAAGCCGCCGGGTTTAGATTATGAAAAAATTATTATCTCGAAATTTACTTTCACTATAACCGTTTTTCGAGTATTCGATATATACTACGTTACACATAATGCTAACACTACTTTTTACCGCTACTATTATATAATATCCTATTATCGTATGTCACAACAATCCAAAATGACGCCCGACGCAACAATTCTTCTTTCCGCGTTATCTTCACTACAATCTTTTTAACACTTACGGCCTAACAAAATAGTTTATTGTATTAAAACCTTTATTACTATAAATAATTCCTTATATTTGCTTTGGAACACGATAAGATAACTGATTTATAATATTTTAGTAACGCATATCACATTACTCCCTCTAACATCATATATCAATTCATTACAAGACATATATAATTATTAATTATACAGCATTTTCGACAAGAGGATACGTAGTTGTGGTTTGCAATCTGCATAATCATCATACTAAGCACTATAACCTGTGTTCCGTATATTGTATTCCCTGGATTCGATTCAATAGTGGTAATGCTAATTGTAACGCATTTGTCACTGCCAGAATGCTCTTGCCTTTGACTTCCTCAGACAGTCAGTAGCAGCTCGTGACATTTTTAAGTTATGTGTTACATCACATCTAGGAATAATGTTTACTAGGAAAATTACGTGGGATATTAATAATACTATAGCGGCAGTAGTATTCCTCATACTCAATGATAAATAACTCTATCCATAAAATGCTAATTTTCATATTTCACCTACATTTTTAATTTCTAAAAATAGAAAATTTTAAAACCAAGTCGACACATTTGTAACACAATAATATTTCCCCTGCGTATATATATATATATATATATATACATATTAAATTAAATTAAATTTAAATTTAAAAACCTAAAATTTAAAAACTAATTTTTTCTAAATTAATTTATGTGTTGCAACGAAAGATCACTAATGCTCCAGTCGTCACTGGATTCATTCAAAGGTAGAAGCATTCATTAAAGTAAATAACTAATAAATGTAGAAATAAAATACAAATTCTCAGATTGATTTCCGAATCAAGTTAATATGATTTTACCTTAATGAGTTCTCTGATTCCAAAATGGTCCGCATAGTCATTCAAAAACTGTAAAATCTCCTCCGCGGGCAAGTAAGACAGTTCTGATTCTGGAATGGGATAGTCCGGGAAGCCCATAACTTCTTTTGGCAGATTTGTGCTGAAAGAAAACCGATACAATGTCCGTGCATTCATATATATAGTTAATAGCTTCACAATAAATACTTTGTCAATACGTAATGCAAAAATAATAAAATACAATATACAGAAAAATTATGTAACGCCATATTCTTTAATATATACGTATTTCTTAAATTTTATTAGTAAAGATTGAGAACAAGACAAGGCGCCATATTGTCGATCTTGTTAGTCTCTGTGCCACGGCGTTTGGGCACGGACGAGACATACCTCGACCTTCCCGCTTTACACTCCCGTGGGAACGATGAACCTGGTAAAATCTTAAATTTGAAAACCTCGTGGTTGTATCGTCCATACATATTTCGTGGCCTAAGAAGATCGATCAAAAGGTTCGATCAAATTGATATTTCTCACAGTGGTAATGCTGTGAGGAAAAGGGATAATGGTTTCTTCCGTTGAAGAAGACGGAGTGGAGATCATTCTAATGTTCTGGCGTGTTCGGACGGGAAGACAGATATCACTTCTTTTTTTTCGATCCAGAGAATATGGGAGATAGGCGACGCCGACGAGTCAAGGTACGCTGTTTCTCAATCTTCAGTATCCGTCCACGTTTAAACCCCAGATAAGAGATCATATTCCTTCACCTAATAACCGAAAATACTCAATACTGTTATAAATTTTTTCCTTAATTATTCGTGTACATGAATATTTCCTTAAATCTTCATTTAGTTATCATGTCATCTCCACCTCCCTACAACTATCATTATTGCAATTAAGGTAAAAACTGTGGCGGAGGGCAGTTTTTAAAAATAATTTTTTTAAAAATGAATGCATAAGCGTATTTATTTACAAATGATTTAAAATAAAGAAAATGCTCATAAAATGAAATTTGAATAAAGGAACATCTCTTAATATCATGTTAAATCGTAAACGAGATGTCCTCCATGCCGCGACAAGGATTGAGAAACTTAGCAGTTTACCTTCTGCGCATCTGTCACTGTTCAATCAGCCAACCTCGTCGTCTCTGTAGTTTCTTTCTATATCACCGCTTGTAATGTCCGTATGCGGCGACTGAGGGATGAAGAATGTCGGTCTTTACAGCACCACCGCTTTGCGAAAAGCATCGTTATATCGGCATGTTTGGTCGATTTGCGTGGACAACTTAATGTCATTTGCCGACGTAAAATTTTTAATTTCTTGAGAAATCTCTTTTCCATGGATGTGCTACCGACTCCTTCTCAGGCAAGTTCCGCCGTCTAGGAGGTTACAACTTTGAAGTTCACTCCGTTACTATTCTTATAGAATCCTATGTATCGTAAGTTACCGCTCTATAGTCATGCTAAAATACAATGAGTACGATACCATTAGTAATATATATAAATCCTGTAGAATGTACGTGCAGTTTTACGTAATTAATGACTAATGTTTCATTAATCGGCCCTATATTGCATTTTCTTCATCCCGTTTTACCTTTATATCTTATTAATGTTTTATACCTACATGGGTTAAATTTCAAAACTATTATTGTATTTAGTTCTTTATGATTGTTCCTCCTACTTCCAATGTCGACTTATTACTCGCTTCAATTACGTCTTTAACAACTCTCCCTGTCATTCCTAACATGGCTTCTTTGTGCTGCGTGCATTTCGTGCACTTCTTTTTGGGTTAACAGGCTACATGAGGGTGATCCTGAAACAGACAACTCCCCTTTAATAGCATAGGAAGGGAATTGAAAAGGGGGGATGTTGAAGATAGAGCAAGGTAGCCAAAGGTTGAGAAGATCAGTTTGATTTTAGCAAGAATGTAGGTACAAGAGGAGCAATATTGACTCTGCGTCTAATTTTAGAAGACGGGATAAGAAAAACTGGATTACGTTCATGACATTTATAAATTTAGAATAAGCGTTCGAAAATGTGTACTGGACACAATATTAAGGATTTTGAAGAGCATAGAAATAAAACATCGAGAAAGAAGACTTATACATAACCTCTACAGAAGGCAGTCAGCAGCAATTAGAATGAAAGATAAAGAAAATAAAGCAGAAATCAAGAAAGGAGTAAGACAAGAATGCAGTCTGACACTCATGCTGATTTACTTATATATAGAACAGGCGGTGAAGAAAGCTAAAACGGAATATTGAAGAGGAATCATATTGGACTAAAATAAATAAAAACCCAACGCTTTGCCGATGAAATTATAGTATTAGGGGAGTCAGAAGAAGACTGGGAAACCATAATAAATGTCGTGAACATGGACCTTAAGAAAGAGTTCAATATGAGGATTGACAAAGGGAAAACAAAGGTTATAGTGTAGTATGGGAAACAGGAGAATAACAAAGGGAAGGGATATTTTGAAGGAAGTTAAGGAATTCTGCTACTTGAGAAACGAAATAACTAGGGATGGTAGAAGTATAGTAGACATAAAGAGTAGGATAGCACAGGCAAGGAAGGCTTTCGCGAAAAAGAGGAATCTATTTACGGGTAATATAAGTGAGAATATTAGGAAATCGTTGCGAAAAATGTTCGTATGGAGCGTGGCGTTATATGGGTGCGAAACGTGGACGATAGGAGTTGCAAAAAGGGAAAGAATATAAGCGTTCGAAATGTGGTGCTGTAGGATAATGCTGAAAATGGATGGATAGAATCATTAACGCGGAAGTTCTAAGCAGAATAGGGGAAGATCGGACAATATGGAGGACGTTGACTAAGAGAAGGGATAGATTAAAAGGCCACGTTTTCAGACGTGTTTGTGCGCTAGTTATCCAGAAATGAAAAGGTTTGCGCAAGATAGGTTAAAAAGAGGGTTGCATCATACCAATACCAATCTTGGGACTAAATACCACCACAACAACATACACCAAGACAGGATGTTCACATTTTTTAAACACCTTGCGTTTCAGGTCGACATAACAGAAATACTGAAAAATAGACTATATTCCTTTATTTTGTTCGACTAGGAATCGCTATGACAGAAAATAGTTGCTCCAGTTGGATGGGATGCAAACAGGTGCATACTTTTCACACAAATCTCAATTAGAATATTCTCTTGTTCATATTTCAGAGTCTTTGCTTAATGAAAACGCGGAAACTGCTAAATTTTATTTCTAAAAGAATGAATCCTATAAATAACCTCTTTCTAATCTTCAAGTGGATGATTTATTTAAAAAAATATTACGATTTAACTATACGACAGTTCCACGGTTAGAAGCAGCTCCGGGAAAGCCACATTTTCGATCTGGCTACTCTAACCACGAAAAGATTTTTTAATAAGTGAAACATATTAAATCAGTGTAGCAGGAACTTGAATGACCCAGGAGATAAAGGTCCACAGAATATGAGCATTCCAAACCTCGTATCTCGTCTGAAGGCCATCAAGTCCTCTAGAGCGCCGTCCTTCGTATCTTGGCTACTTTATTAGGAGGGGAAGACCTTATCTTTTACTCACTCTCAAGCTAAGCCACTTGCTAGAATCGTGATACATCAAACTTAGAAAGGAAGTTAATTGCGAGTTTAAACTTCCTTCAAGCTAAGGAACTGTATCGTTTGTGAATGTTCGGATTAGAATACTAATCCTCTTAGAATAAAACATCATTTGTCAAAGCAGTGAGCACATACATACTTCAAAACTGTATTTAAGAAAAAAATTAATCGAACAGCAACGAAATTAACACGGTCATAACCACTTGAACTAATTTAATTATTGACAAAATCTTCCCTTTCATTTGATATCCTTTTTACACGTGGATCCGATACCTTATTTCGTTTTACTGACTCTAAAAAACGTTTGATGTAGAAATATAAATTCTTGTTGAGTTATCAAAGCCCATTGTACTAGACGTTTCAGATTTACTATTACAGGCTTCCAGAAAGGACTAAGTAGATATAGTTTCTATAAGGAACCCATGTCCGGAAATGTACCATTAAAATGAAAAATAAGTAGATAACTTTAGTCAGACGTGTTCGTGGAGCACCACAGTCAGCTTTTCCTAGCTTAGAAGGTATCTGTTTCTCGCAGCCGTTGAATAGCCGAGCTTCAAAATGCATGTGTCACGAACAACTGCAACGTTTTCAATTATGGACGAAATTGCAACTGCAGTTGGTTTTTTATTCTCAAATAACCCTTTTGTTCAAATTAATATTTCTGATATGGGGTAGGATCCTTAAACTATAGCCCGTGGGCCCTAGTCAACCCTTGGGTACCATGCTCTACCTTTCGCATCCCCCCTTTTCAATTACCTTCTTATGCTATTAAAGGGAAGTTGCCTGTTTCAGGATCACCCTCATATAGCCTCTAAACGCCCCCCTCCCCTCAAAAAAAATCTACGTAGTTCCTTAGAACGAAACAAAGAAAAAGCTGCAAATTAATACGTAAACTAGAAAAACTATTTACATATTCAGTTATAACTCAATATGTCAGTTGTCATTTTGAAGAGAACGAATTTCATACGTGAAACATCAAATAAAATGAGAATCTGTAACCTGTACACCTTTCAATGTTATGAGCAATTTTATTGCTACAATACGAGTAAAAGTATGGACTAAGTAATGGAACATACGGAAGCTTTTAGACAAATCGAAGTCAATTACAAAAAGACACAATTAAAAAATTAATAATAAAAATGTATACTCGATCATAAGAAATGCTTTCAATCAGAATTCACCACTAATTGTTATGAAACTGAATTATCGCATTAGGATTAAAAAACTCCAAAGTGTCGGGAATCGAACATATGACTCCTTAGAGCGCGGTGCTCTTATTAATGAGCTATCTTGGCGCGATCCTTCTCTACTCGTTGTATAGGCCTACAATTTACTGTATCACGTTTTACTAATTTTATGATTTCAATGAAGAATCGATATTGCATGTACAATTAATGAAATATCTAGCGGCTGTTAATATAAACTAGACTAAGTATTCGTTTCTTCAATAGCCGAATCGAGGCGCAGCGATCAATAGCTTTGATAAAATAATATATTGTAATACGTATATTGTTTTTGAAGCACCTTGTATTGTAAAAAAAAATAATAGAAGAATTTTCTGTAACACAATTTTTGTAAGTTTGTGAAGATAAAGCCTGTTATAGATGTACCAGAAAACAGGCTTCTAAATAATTAATAAAAACTATATTTATCTATTTGCCTATTTAAGTATTATTATATTTATTTATCTATTTATATGTGTACTTATTTATTTATTCATCTATGTATTCTATTATATTTTTAATCTGTTTATAGTTAGATTTTTGCTTTTCATTTATTTAAGAGCATCATGAGAAACAGATCATTGAATAAAATGAAAATGAGTAAAAAGTTTCGGAATTTAAAAAAAAATGCGATTAATGGGGAATGAAAGCGCACGCAGAAGTTACTTACCGAAGCCCCTTGTACATGCTGGTGTGCACCGGCAGGCCGTCATCGTCGATCCCGACGCGGTCGGTGTAGGCCCAGGTGCCGCCCACGTGACGCGTCCTCTCGAAGACGACGCAGTCCAGGCCCCGCTTCTTGGCGTGGCGAGCGGAGGCCAGACCCGCCGCTCCTGCTCCGACCACCGCGACGCGCATACTTCTTCTGAGACCCACTATCGCTAATGCCATACAGACTTAGCCTTCCGGCCACGACCTCGCCATGCACTCCCTCCGCTCACACTATATCGCTGCCAATATAGGCTTTAATTAAATACGAGTATGTGAGCTTAATCAGGCAACGTAAAGAAACAATCGTAGAAGCGTTAGCAATAAACGGTAAATGAAAAATCAATGCAGAATAGGCACGTGACTATTGCGAGAGTGGTTCTATGATAAAGAGGATCATTAAGGCCTTCGATGAAGATTTCATAGGTGAAACGACAAAATTAAGAAGACGGCTAGAGCTAGAGATGTATAAAGAATAAGTCAATAATATATTCTGTATAAAACCGATCTCTACACTTCCCAGTAAATGACAAAATTCACCAAGTCGCTTTATGTACGTCAAATATCAATATTTCTCACTTTCTTCGCTGAATGTCGGCTGTAGTGCGTCATTTTGGTATTTATTAGTTTTAACACATTTATTAATCTATTTAATTTTGCAGTTCTGGAACTTAAAATGATTTAAATTTAATTATCAATATTAAATATTTTTATTTTAAACGAAATTTGAAAAAACAATATGAAAGTATGGGAATTGTAGAAAAGAATATCCTCAGAAACAAAGCATATTGGTGGAATTGCGATATATAAATGAAAGTTCTGGAAAAGAAGAGAACCTATCAGAAATGGCAAGGAACATACGACCCAGAAGGCAGAAAGTTTTATGTGAGGATTAGTAGGGGAGTAAAAAAAGACATCATTAAAGCAAAAAATGAAACCTGTAGAAAAGAAATGGGAGGAAATTAACAATTACATGGGCAACACAAAGTCAAGAGAAGCATGGAAAGTAATAAAAAAAAACTTCAGATCCAATGAAAATAATAGGTTAAATGTACAACTCATACCACTAAATAAATGGAAAGATTAATATGAAAAATTGTTGCAAGAAGATAGAGAAGAATTTAAATATGAGAATATGTGATTAACCGATGTCCCGGACAACCAAGAAATTGCACCTAAAGAAGTACAAAAAGTAGTCAAGGCATGTAAAAATGACAAAGTTCTGGGTCCTGGAACAGTACCTCTCGATCTAATAAAAGCCGCACCTGCAATTCTTTTTAAAATTCTCCGTAAATTGTTTAACTTATGTATTTTTAGACAACAAATACCTGGGGATTATAAGAAAGGTATTATTAGCAATATCTTTAAAAAAAAGTGCTCGAACAGAATGTACCAACTACCGGGGAATCACTGTCCTCGTCGCATATATGGCAAGATTCTGAAAAATAGAGTCGAACATGAGATGTATGAATCTGAGGATCAAAGCGGTTTTACGACAGGCATGTCATGTATCCGATAAGATCTTCAGTATTAGGTTAGCACACAATCTAGAAACCCATATTATTTACATAGATTTACGGAAAGCATATGACAGTGTTCCTCTATCGAAATTATGGTCGGTGATGGAAAATCAGCAAATAAAAATAACTTATATTAACGCCATAAAAAATTGTATACAGGAAATTTAAGCAGGGTCAAAGTTGTAATTCCACGTAAATGAAGGATTGAGACAAGGGCGTTGTACAGCACCTACGCTTTTAAAAATATATTTTAATGATGCACTCAAAAATTGGAGAAAGAAATGTCACACCATGGGAATACCCATAAATAGTGACACCCTGTATCCTGTTAATGAGGTTATATTCGCCGAAGATGAAACATACTAACAAAATTGAATGAGGAATATGTGAAATTGTGCTTACAAATAAATTTTGATAAAACCGGGTGTATGGTAGTCGGAGGGACAGGAAGAGATTTAGAAATGGAAGATGGAAGTGTAGTAAAGTGCTGCACCACATATAAATACTTAGGGACAAATGTTTCTAGTCAAGGAGGAAGCGAGGAGGAAATTAAGCAGAGAATAGCGAAGGGCAGAGTTGCAGAGTTGAACTTAATTATATGGAATAAGCATATAACAAATAAGGTGAAAAGTAGAATCTACAAAACGATAGTGGAGAGTATTGCATTAAAAGGTTCTGAGGTTTGGGAAATAACTAAGGAAAATGAATAAAAGTTATGAGTGATGGAAATGGATTTCTGGAGACACAGCTGTGGTGTGACAAGAACAGAAAGGATAAGAAATGGATACATTCGGGAAGAAATGGGTGTTACATAATGTAACACGAAAAGTTACGATGAACAATACAGGCCAGCTTGCGTGTTGCAATTGTTGAGGAACTGACGCAACCCGGACCAACAATGTTGTCTAGGAGTCGTCATGGGGGTAACGGGAGAAGCAGGTTGTGTCGGCGGGACGACGAGAGAATGACCACGCCCTGCAGATGTAATTTTTTTCTTGCTCTGATTGAAATTAAAAACTATTAAAATCAATTTTTGGTGTTTTTTTATGAAAAATACCTGGCGCCCTAAAGGAATTTAGAAATCGAATACGGAGGAACGACGGATCGGCTACAATAAGTAAATATCTTAGATACAATAGACGGTAGGATTTTGAATTGGTATGGACGTTTGAGGCGAGTAACGGTGGCCATTAAGAATATTTCACTGGCAACACCCAAAACGAAAGAAAAAAGGAAGACCTAAATTTGCATGGAATGAAGGAGTGATGCAAGTAATGGTGGACATATATATGCGAGATTGGAAAGAAAAAAGGAGGTGGCATATATATATACATACATATATATATATGATTGGGGGGACAGGCTACATAAAACAAAAAACTCCCCTTTAATAGAATAGGAAAGGAATTGAAATTGTGGATGGTACAGCTAGTTAGCCAAGGGTTGTCTACGGTCTCCGGACTATAGTTTAAGGATCCTACCTGGTAATTCACCTAGAAAACCTGTATAAAGCGATCGGGCTTTTGGGTACTATTCACACACCCTTCAGATGAGTTTGCTGTGGGGTCGCAGCATTCCTTTCTCTGTGTCACAACCAGTTTTAGGAGGCAGCTGGTCGCCTGATCCAATGGAATCAACGGACGACTCTCACCGTATGCGCAAGGTCTTCGACCCCAATACAAACACCTCCTAGAGAGATGAAGGTGCCTTTTTTTTTTTTGATTAACAGGCTGGCAAGTGAGAGGCTTGAAATCACACCAAGGAAAAATAGCTGCGAGAGAAAGCTCCCACAGGAATCCACTATGTTCGTGTGATTTGACGTTTAACAATATTATTTGTTGCAACATCTTAGACTGCAATAACAGTTTGAGTTGCACAACACTCATTTGTTCCTGCAGCTGCATACAGTCGTTAACAATTTATTTTTTAGCCTTGTCCTCCAATTTTCGAATTAACAGAACCCGTAAATCAATATTTAATAAATACAATTACAACACTTCTGAAAATAGATATTTGAACGCATATAATAGTATCCCTGTGTCAGGTCCATGTTGTGTGTTATGATTTTATTAAATTGGATTGAAGTGAATGGTAAATGATTAGTTTAATAATTAATGTTCTATTAATAAAAAAAAATTAAAAACAATTTAATGTATTTACATGTTAGGCTAGCCAGATCTTAAGTCAACTAGGAACAAGAATTTCTCTTCTATGATATTTTGTGAGCAAAAAACACAAAAGTTGGCAAAGAATTTTAAGAAACCCTCAAAAGCCAGTGACGAGAATCGTGAGTCATATTGTTCAGCCTGTAGATCTGTAGCTTCCAGGAAACTTCTTAATAAGCTTGTGGATCCTCGCATTAGTTGCAATTGACTGAAACAGCAACTCGTTGTTGCGATCTCGAACTCCCAGACTTCAAACCTATGAAGAGAATCCTCGAAACTAGTGCCAAATGATCAGCTAAAATTGACTCTAAATTGTTCTAATCTAAAATATTTAAATTTGTCCACTCTATATCTTATTTATCTTTTAAACTCATCTGTTGAAAAACGTTCATCATAAAATTGCCCAAGAACTCTGTCCACAACAAAGTATAAAACTACTCTGTTGCTCTCAGCAGTTGAGTATTTTATTAACTCTGGTTCCACCTACACCTTACTGGCTAGGGTTGAATGTGTGTTCTTTTCTGAAGAGAAGAATTATTTTTTAAACCGTCGTAGTTTTATCCACGTCAACCCAAGTGCTTATACGTCGGCAATTAAACGTGTCAACCGTCCAGCTTGCGTCTTTTCCAGTGCCAATTGTCTCCCAGAGTTCTTAGAGTTGGCACCACATGTGTAGGATTATTGTTGATTCTTTTTATACACGTCAAGTTTTTAACTTCGGCAATTATAAATGGATTGTTCCAGATCCTGCTCTTTGCTCCAATATTTCTTTCCGCTGATCGTCTTTAAGTTTATTGTGTCTCCGGAGTCGTGGTGATGTTGATTTGAAAAGGCTTGTGAAGGACAGTCACATCCTCCCACGTGCAGTCTAATCGCCTATTGTATAATCTTCCTATACAAACAAATATCTGGGAAGTAAATAGTTCTTGGGCTTCCACCCGGGTCAGGTTTGTATTTTGCCACGACGTTTCGATGGTAAAGATCTCTTTCATCTTTCTCATTCACTTGAGAAAGATGGAAATTGAGAAAGATGGAAGAGATCCTTTCCATCGAAACGTCGTGGCAAAATAAAAACCTAACCCGGGTGGAAGCCCAAGAACTATTTACTCAGAAGATTCACCGGGAAAACCTGCGACATTCTAAATATCTGGTAATTTGATCATGATCTTTAGACCTCTAAATGCTGACCTGTCGTTCTTCATAGTTTTTTACATGATTCAGACTCTTTCTCTGTCTATAAACTATACTTTAAATGCAAGTTAAAAATTGACAAATCACATTCATTGATGCTTTGCCGTTACCTTGGAAACCATCCGATCCCGCTTCATACATATTAATATGTTATATATGTATTATATTTACACAAAATTAATTGAGAAACAAAATGAATCATTTATATTCAGGATAATTTTCCATTTTTAGCTGTGGATGCTGATGCACACCACATCCACCAACGCCAATAAATTTCGAAAAGTTAGTCTAGCCGACAGAGCAAAATTAAATGCGCTCAAGGCTTGACATTAACAGCGAAACTACTTATCATAAATACAAGAAGCTATTGTGTTGATTTGGGTCAGTTGTGATACTTAAAATATTTGACAAACCATTTGTATTGTTTTCAGTCAACCGGAATCACTGGTTATTTAAAACTCATCCTGTCTACTTGGCAATTAATATTGAAATCACGGTGAAAATCAAAAGCCAGTAATTGAAATCATATTTAAAATATATGAAGGAAGTAAATGTTTCCACATTATTTAAATATTTCATTTATATGAATGTTTTTCATGTAAATAACTCCAAAATTGAAATATTTTTTTACAAATAATACAATAAAAAATTATGAACATATTACCGGAATTAAAAGATCTACTGAAGCTATGAGAAACTAGGTTTTTATTAAGCTTGTTTGTCATTAAAATTCTGGAAACCTTTGAGGAAACTACGTGTTCTAGGAAATATTTTTGCGAGTCACTCAGTGGAAAACTTCCTTCTTAACTTTTATTACTTAACGAGAAGAAGGTCTAATCAGAAAGTAATGAGTAAAGTAGCTATTCCTGAATTCATTGAAAAAGAATACGAAAATGTTATTTTAATTTTCTAATATTTCGCCTATTCGAAGTAGATAAAAAATATTATGAGCGTGAAGTAAATTGTTGACTTTCGAAAACATGCTGAAATGAAGAAAATAAAGAAAAAAAGAAATGAAGAAAAGCTATCCCCAGAATGTAAAATAAACACATCTTTGAGGGTTCTCTGTTGAAGAAATATCTTATGAGTGCAATGAAATATTCTTTTTTGAACTATTCACTGTAGTACTCATTGTACACTCCGGAACAAAAGTTTTGTTATGGTTGTGATATAAACGGATTATGTAGAAAGCAGAACTGAGGAACAGGAATATTAGTATTTTCTTAACGTGAAATGTTGATTGCTTCTTTCGACGAAGTGTTAATCTTTCATTTTAATCAAGCACATGTGATCAATTTGCACTTAATATCTAGTCTTCACTAATGTCCGAAAGTTATGTCGAGAAGAAAGCGATTCTGTAAATTGCAGTCAAGCCTGAGGCTTCGGACTACATAATGGATGGGGAAAGTTCGCTTTGGGCTGGGGAATGAGCTAGGATAGCTCAAATGGTAGAGTACTCGGCCCGGTTGAGATTTTTCCTTCCTGATCTTCTAAATGCAGTTTCGTAGCCTTCAAGTTTGAGCTTTAATTGAAAGCATTTCTTCTGTTCTTGACTAAAATGTTAACTTTAGGAAAAAATCAATAACAATATTCCATTTAGAATCGTGTGGTATATTTGATGCACTTATTCGAAAAGTCGTCCTTAAATGTTGTTTAACTTTAAAATAACCTTAAGTTGGGATTCCTTAAAAAAATACTGCGCAAAATGTACAAATACTTTAAATTGAATTTTAATCATTGAATGGTTCATATTTATTTTGATTTCGCTGCTTATGTCGTCCTCATGTGTCACAGTGATAAGCTGCAGGGATTATAGATAGACATACTGTTAAGTTTTACGGTATATAGATTCTTTTGGGGTTAACAGGCTACATGAGGGTGATCCTGAAACTGGCAACTCCCCTTTAATATCATAGGGAGCATTGAAAAGGGTGGGATTCGGAATGTAGAGCAAGGTAGACAAGGGTTAACTAGGGCCCCCGGGCTATGGTTTTTCCCCCGGTGTTTCACCTAAATAGAAGCAGGGAGAACCCTAGAAAACCTGCATCAGGTAGGTCGGGCATTGGGTACTATTCTCACGCCCTTCCGAATGACGGGAGACGAGTTGCTGTGGGGTCCCAGCATTCCCTTCTCCATGTCTCCACCAGTTTCAGGAGGCAGTTGGCCGACTGATCCAATGGGATCAACGTACAAGTCTTGCCATATACCCAAGGTCTTCGACCCCAGTACATATACCTCCTAAAATAGTTGAAGGTGTCTCGGCATGTGAGAAATTTTTTAAAAAAAACAGAGTGGGTGCGAGGCATTCCCGACATAATTAGGTGAGCCCCACAGTCACTCTGGGGTGAAAAGCCTGTGAGAAAACTCCCGCAGCAGCTTTTTTATGGATATAGATAATAAAATTGTTGTTGTATTATTTAATTTTTTTCTCATTCAGACTGCAATTTTAATAGCATGTAGAATTCGGTATGTAAATCAGCGACGGTCCAGCGAAACAGATGGTAATACAGCCAAGTACAGTCTTTTTGAAATAAGAAGACCTATAATAATTAGCTGACGTGAAGAGTGTGACCTTGAGTCAACAAATCACAACGCTTAGTATAAAGTGTTGGTCTGCTGTGTCCAGTGAGCTGCATAAGGCGTTTGTTTCGTATGGCACCATTGCCTTCTTCAACGTGAACTCGTAAGGTGATTTCTTATTTAAAATGTAATTTATCGTCGTAAGTTGATTGAAGGTAGCAGGAAGGAATGGGGGAGGACATGTTGGTAGTCAGCTCCTCCGCAGACAAAGTAGGATCGCTCGACAGGTGATGTCATAATGCAGTAGCCAGACTTCGATGACGCACTCCACCTTTCGTAGCACCAATTTATTTTACCACTTTTTTCTCGCACAATGGTCAACGTATGTGGACTTTAATGCTGAATTTGAATTTCAGAAACAAATGAGATGCGCGAAATCAATGCGATCAACAGAAAATTTATCGTATGCCCATGGTCTTCGGCCCCAATGCAAACATCTTCCAAAAGGGGTTATCTCACCATCCACAAATGGTTCATTTTCTTTGAGAGGTAGTAATTGCTTAATTATTTGGAAAATTGGTTTCATAAATAGGATTAAGGGTTCGAATAAGTTGAAATGTAGATAAGAAAATTTTCATTTAACTTTACGAATTTATTGGAAAATATTAAAATGTGTATAAGTAGTGTTAAATTTGTCTCTTCATGTTACATTTTTTAGCAATTGCTACCCTTAAATTGCATAATAAGCAAACATTTTTTTCTTTATAATACATGAAGCAGAATTTCTCTTTCCAGTGGTATGAAAACGTTATATGCATAATTTATTGCAAGTTTATTTCCATTTTCCTTAATAAGCATGTATACATATATGCATACACGTGTCTTGAAAACTACCTCTTAGAACTACTCATGAAAAGCGTAGTTAATTTTTAATTTCCTGCACGTATGAAGTATTGTTTGAAGGGTGATTTTTTTAGACTGCAAAGAGAATAAACAATAAGAAAGATTACAATTTTATAATATATTTGACAATCAAAAAATAAATCTTATCCTTCTGCTCCTTCAAAATATGGAGTTGAGAAAATAAATTTACAATTAAAATTACACTTAGGAGATGATGGTTTCAAATACGTGGTCTTTATATTCCGAACACTAACTGATGGTGCCATTTAGTTAATGGCCGTGAGAGATTTGTGGTTTTATTTAGTACTTTACCAACGCAGACACCGGAATTCGTCGGTAGAACATCACTCGAACCTTTTAAAGTTATTAAAGTGGCGACGTTTCTCGAACTAGAAGGTCGAAACCGCCGCCTTTGAAATCTGGCTGAATACCCCGTATCACCTACCACCAGGTGTTTCACTTCCGCTCAACTTTTTAAGTAACTGTCTTAAATCTTATTGACAACTTCATCTCACTCCAACAAATACTATATTTGAAATTCCCTTGATCACTTTTAAAATCTTAACCATACTTCGACAACTGCTCTTTCTGAATCCTCCCCCTAACTTCTCACTAAATTAACGATAACTACTGTCCACCGATTACATTATGATATTCCACAAAGCCAATTCTCTCTGAATTATTCGTTCCCAACTCCTCAATCTTCTTCTACCAACTTCGAAACTTCCGATCTTCCCCTATTCCGGCGAAATAACCACGACTTTATCCATTATAAATTCATTTTACATTTTCGAGTTACCAATTCTGGGTTTACATGTCTTGATTCAAGGACGTGAAACCTCGCGCATCAGAGGTTTCTGAATTTTAAGTTTCAGACGTGACAAAATGTTGAGACCGAAGCTTATCCACTCGACTTAATTTATGGCTCTTCTTGTCAGTGGCTTTTAATCACTTTTACAAACGGCCTCTTTAATGGCTGTTTGTTCGACCCTTTTGCATTTTGACTGCCACGAGTTTCACAGTCCGGAAAATTTAGTTTTACAAATTTATTTAAAAATATTCAATGAATAGCCCCCAATAGTTTAGGAAATATGTGTGCATTACAGGACCCAACTTTCCTGAGTACAATCAATGAAAAGTACTTCATTTTTCTTATTTACTTTAAACACCACAAACCTTTGAAATATACTAAAAATGGTTTTCTACTTACAGTTGTAAATACTTTTAAGGGAATTGAATACCGCAAAATAACCATTTAAATAAACTTACCATTTTCATAATTTGTATAATCATTAAAATATTTGTTAGTTTGTACAAATGCGGGTTATTCAAAATTGTTTCGTGGGTACCATGTTGCCAATCCCTCCTTTAATGCCTTTTAAAACTCCAAAACTTGAGTTATTCCATGTCAAGTCAGTTTTTTTGAATTGCCTTAAAGTTTCGCTAGTTTTTCAGCATTCCACGCGTGTTACAGTACAGCTTTTAATTAAGAAATAAATAACAATTTTGTAAACCATTTTAAAAAGTTCATAAAATCATTTTAGTACAACAGATGGGAATCAGTTTTTCCGCTTTTCGTTACTTGGAGCTGACAAAATGCCGCTTGTATGTTGCACTGGAACCCAGCATGTCCTTTCTTTGAGCTCAATGGAAATAATAAAATAGACCATGTGGATGCATGAATCTAACCAAGGAATCGCATTCTTCTAATAAATGTTCGCAGAGTTTCCGATCCGTCAGTTATTGTCAAAAAAACAGGCTTTGTAATCGCTATGAATGGATATACTTGGGTAGTATTCTGATTGATCAACACGTGCATTGTCATTTGAAACTCAGCTTATCTGCATTCGCTTTTCATCTATCGGTTTGAAGCAGTGGTTTTCTCTTGTCCTTGCAACTGCGCAATCATTTTCATGTATTTTTCCTGTAACGGAAATTGTAGCCTCGAATTCTTGCTTCGTGATGAAAAGGAATTTGATTACATGAATTTTTTCATCACAAAATCTGAATAAGTCATTCGGTTGTGAGTAGCTGATCTGAAGTTGGGCATTATAGGTTTGTCCTTGCAGCTATCGCTTTGTTGTGCCTCAAATTCCATCACGTGGAGACTTTCCATGGCTAGTGGAAAAGAAGTTCCATACTGCACTGATGCCAAAGTCTTTGTGGTGCTGATACAAATTCATGAAATTCTTGAAAATATTATATTGGGGAGCGAAGCCATCGCTGAAATAGCTGATGTGCTTCAGCACTGTAAAGCAGACTTTCAGGTGACCAAGTACTCTATCCAATGGTGTCACTAAAATGTAGTCCAAAGGTGACGGCCATATTGAAAAATGACTGAAAAATACTAAAAATACGATTTTTAATTTTGCACGTATGATGAGGGTTAATAAAACCAGAACTATAAATTCATAAACGATAATACTGATGTAATATGATGACGACCAGGTTGGTGGCTAGTAGACTTAAATTCAAGGTTCCAGCTGCTTCTGTTGTATAGTAAAACTGATCGTTAAAGTATAAGCTAAATCTTCTACAGCAACTTTGACAATGCACTTCCGGGCTGAATAGCATAAGAGATAGCCATTTCTAAGCAATTTGAATGATTCAGCATCAAGTCCCAAAAGCTGTGCTGGGAAAAAAAGACAGGACAACAAATACCCTAATTGAAACACCAGAACATATCAAAGTACTTGGCGACAGGGCATGGATCCACTAAAGAACTGTGAACAATGTACCAATCGAGCTAATATTTTGCACAGTAGCTTCACAAACGAGTATACATCTTTGCACTGAGGTGGACTGGTGGGGACCACCTTTTATTTTAGGGCACTTGATATGGAATGACCCAGCTATAAAATATAAAAATACACATTTCTGTAACACACATTAAAACGCAATTTCTTCGTTACAATTATTCCATGTGAATATATATCATAAAATCAAATAAATTACAATATTTTAGAATTCTTTAGCAGTTAACAATTAACAAACTACAAAACCCAATTGGCATAACAATTTTCATCTTTATTACAAAACAACTAAAGTAATAAAATTAATTTAGTAACTTTCCTTCTAACCAAATTAGAATTCAATTTAAATTATAAATCACACGATGAAACATCCTAAATTAATTTATTTATTACGTTTAAACACTTCACTGTTATTGTTACAAATTATAATTGTGGCTTAATTTACTAGTTCTGTCACATTTTACATATGTGTGATTGCATGTATATGCCAATATGAGTACAACTTGCTTAGTGTTAAGCAATATTTCTTTCTTTCTTTCCTAAAATACGAAATATTTATTTTTCTATTATTATTTCAACTCATTTTATTCGTTTTGTCAAATCGTAGTAATTGATGAAGGACATTGTATTTTTTAAATCACAATCCAAGTTCATTAACCTTATTCGATTGCTTCCCCAGATTTAACTGGACATAATGTTAAACACCGGAGATAATCTGTGATACGAGGCCAGTTTATTCGTAGTTAGTGTTAGGAGGCAGACTGTACTTCGTAAAAGACTTCCTCAGTCCAGAGCGCGCGACGTATAACCTGGTCAAAATGTTAAAGGTGATTTATTCAGTGTAGTAAAACTTATACTTAAAACCTAGCTATATTTATTTCGAGAGTAACCCTGTAATTCATTCAGTTACTTCAGAAAATAAATCAATGTTTCTAAATTTGATAACTTTTTTTTTAAGTTTAAAGTTGCCCATGCATTACCATGCATTTTTATTTATTTTTTCCTGTATGAGTATATGTTTTGTTAAAATTTAAATTTCTGAATGTAATTACAAAATGTAGTAAAGTATGCCCACAGTATCTAGCAAATATTGTTTTAATTTTCAAAATTCTTAATCAAGTATACAATTTGTAGAAAAAGATTTTGTTTTGCAAATTATTTCCAAACTTATATAAATAATTTTCGTGTAGTGTGATACACCCACGATTATTTGTATGTACTAACGGAATCATTGTCTTTTAATTCATACTACATCAGAATGTTTTTGAGGTTAACTTTGTATTTATGAAAGGAAATTGTTGTAGAATGTTATTGATAATAACAGGCAATTTTATTATGCATAAATAAAGATACATCTACACACTCCATTATCATTATTTTTGGTATATTTATGTTGAACCATTGTAACTATGCTCATTTAGTCCTCTCATATGTAACTTCACGTTATGTTATAAATATCTGTTTCAAATTGAGTATTTCTACTTCAATTTACTATAACTTATTTGAGCAAACTACAATTTTTTCATTCATAACTATTATGCCATAATATTTTTCTTGTTTTTTTATTACAGTGCCTTTTTATTCAATAATCCTGTATTCCTTACAAACCTAAAACCTTTCCTTGGAAACATTGGTTATTATTCCTTAGGTTTGTTAATTGACAGTAAGTTAGAAATTATTTTTTTAATTAATTTGTTTATTCTAACATTTTCATAAAATAAATGTGATTTTAAATTTCTGTGTGTAATTGCAAGTAAGCCACCTTCACTTTGATAATTACAGAAGATTGTGTCAATATTTGCCTTATTTGATGTTTCATCATTTCTCAGACTTCTGTAAACTTTAATGATGCAATTATTCCATTTGCTTAATGTGTCATGAATTGTTGCAAACAATTTATATTGCCATAATTTAAACTCTTTGAAGGTTTACCCTTCAGATTAAATGTTTGAGCAGGCATCTTACAATTTTTTTTAATTACCTGTACCTTATTACACCCTTTATGCTATAAGATCCATTAATTCAGAAGAAATGTTTATGCATTTTTAGTTACTAGAATGACAAATAAAGACGAAGTTATAAAAAATATTAATGAATCAATAAGTCAAAAAGTTTTTAAAATGGTGTGCATTGATGAAACTTATTGGAAAGTTCCAACGAACGAAGAAGCATTTTTGTACGTGGTTAGTTATGACATTTATATATGTTAGATATGACATTTTATAATAAAAACAATACTTATTATTTTGGCCATTTCATTGCTTTTTCTGTATTCAGAGTAAGTTAAATTAAGTCCAATATTTAATTTATAACAATACTTATTGTTTTACAGAATGTCGTTGGTCTTGTTACTGGGGGAGCATCTGGCCTGGGAAGAGCAACTGCTGAAAGATTAATTGCTCAAGGTGGTCGTGTCGTTATTTGTGACTTGCCTACATCCCAAGGTTCCTCTGTAGCCAAGGAATTGGGCTCCAATGCAGTATTCACTCCCACTGATGTAAATATGTTTTCTATACTTGATATAATTTCAAGATTAATGACAATAACAAGAAAAGAATCTTAATTAAAATAGTGTTTCAGATAATCTACACTTTAATGACTTGTAAGCATAAGGGTGGTTCACAGATCTACTCTATTGTGCATACCATTTCTGTTCTCATGACAAAGTTAGAAAATACTACATACAGTGTGTTCAAGTATGATACTTGTGTTTCATTCATCTGCGAATGAAGATTACCTTACCAGACAGGATGCATAGGCCACATTACAGAGGTGTAATCTCTTTCTTCAGGAATTGACCTGGTTATCATATTTTTTAATTTCAAAGCATAGTATTCTATGGGTCAGAGTGGAAACTGTGTTATATAAGCACATTGAGTGTCTAAGGAATCAAATACCCTATTTAAGTAAAGCAGCATACACCCAAAGAAATGTGTTTATACACCAATGAAGAAAATTGTGACATATCTTTAACTGTCTAGTATTTCTCTTTCACATCTTAACATATATTATTTGATATTGTTATATAATCTTAATATCTAATTGATTTATTATTGAATAATTGTGAAGATGGGAATTAACCTTGTTGAGCAGTTAATAGCTACATTTCTATTCAATCTTAGCATGTTCTGTATATTGTCTTCATAATGTCTTATATTACATTTCCATAGTTACGTGACCCTGTACTTTTTAATGTAATCACAGAGGTTGTTATTAATGATACTTTGCTTCCTTTAAGGTTACATCTGAAGCAGATGCTCAAGCTGCTGTTAATTTAGCAAAAGAAAAGTTTGGGCGCTTGGATATTTTGGCAAATTGTGCTGGAATTGGTGTTGCATATAAAATTTACAACTTCAACAAGAATATTTCACACAAATTAGAAGATTTTACTAAAGTTATTATGGTAATTAAATTAACATTAATAATTTATCTTTGCATGAAAATAATATATATATGAGTCAGGAAATGACATTGTCATGTTTATTAAAACAATTAATGGGGAAAGGACAGAGAGATAGTGACTTACCTGAGGTTCATAGATGGTGTGATGGTTGTGAGGTTTAGAGTACTTGAATTTTCGGAGGCACCGCCCATTCATCAGAAAGTTAGGAAGACATTTCTGATGAAGGGGGCGGTGCCTCCGATTCATATATATATATATAAATGACATTGTCATGTTAATTACAACAATTAATAAGGATAGGAAAGAAATTTGGCGGCTTATCTGCAGGGGGCAGCCACTCCCATCATCAGAAGATGAGGAATGGCATTCCGAGTGACGGCTAGGTAGCCTGTTTTTTTTTTAACCGTGTGGGGGGTGGGGGGGTGGTTTGGTGCTTTGGGAGTGTGTCCCATGGAAGTGGTGTGGCTAAGAAAATGGTTGCTGACCTGAATGAAAGATGGAAGCTTCTCCACTATTGATTAGATTGAGTCATCCACTAAAGAGGAAATCATTTCTGTTGGGGAAATTTTATCCAGGGACCCCATGTTTGTGGATTTTTGACAGCATGTAGAATGTAAGTGCTCTTGAGTTTTGTGAGATAATTGAAGTGAGGGATAATTTTTTAAGGGGACCATGGGTCCAATTCTTTTGTACTTACCAGAGAGTAGTAGTAGAGACCTTGTCAGTCATGAGGATGACAATACTATTATTGTTTTTAAGGTTGTTGAGGGCTAGGATTGTTTTGGGAGAGATTGGAGAAAAATTTTGGTGAGGTTGTACTGGTAAAACACAATTAAATACACTACTACAAAATCAAAGGCAGTCGTCGGATAGCCGATCACTGGAAAGGTCTTTCTGATGAAGGGGGTGGTGCCTCCGAAAATTTAAATAACTCCAAACCTCACAAGGTGCCTACCATCTATGAACCCCAGGTAAGTCACCTACTTTCTCTTTTTCCTTTACTTATTAATTTATATATATATATGGGATAAGTGACGAAGTCACGCATTTGATAATTGGATAGAAAGAAAGATAGAAATATTTGGGAGAAAGGCAGGAAATTCGCTCTTTGAATCATATGTACGGCATGGAATCATGCACAAGGAAATACATATGTCAAGCGTAGAAGGGAATGGAAGAAGGAAGAAAGACTGAAAAAATTCGATGTGGCCAGGACTCGAACCTGGGTGCACGAAACAACAGTGCATCACCCCTAGAGCCGGGGCGTGCGTCTATCCACTCCACCACCACATCGAGTACGGCAACCGAACATTTTCAGTCTATATATTAGGTTTTCAAGGTAGGATGGATATATATGTAGAAGTCCACAAGCATTTTTTATTAATGCAGAAAATTGTTATTTTCTAGGTCAATACTGTTGGTACATTCAACATGACAAGACTGGCTGTTGGGTTGATTGGTTTAAATGAACCGAACAAAGATGGCTTTAGAGGTGTTGTTGTCAACACTGCTAGTGTAGCAGCATATGATGGCCAAATGGGTCAATGTGCATATTCGGCTAGTAAAGGTGCCATTGTCGGTATGACTTTGCCAATGGCTCGAGATCTTGCTGTACAAGGCATTCGTGTGTGTACTATAGCCCCAGGTAAATTTTAGTCTACTATTAAAAAATAAATTATCTGACATTAAATATAAAAATTAAATTCCTGTCAAATTTGACAGCAAAACATTTAATTACCATTAAGTTAATATAATTACAATTATGACATTTCGTCTACCTTTGTTGACTTCATGAGATACATTTTTAAATAGAAAATAAATCATTACAAAATGTGGATAATTTTGTTTTGTGAACTTCATCCAGCAATGGTTGTAGCAGACAGATTGATAATGTGAAAACCATCTATAGTAGTGTCATGCAAACAGTTTTCAATTTTCAACTCATAATGACAAATAAGGGCACACCCAGGGAAGGGGATGAAAAAATTATTTCTATAAAGACAAAGTTTATTGTTGAATACCCTATTTCAGTCCATTAACACATTGACTGCAGGTGACGACAACTTGTCATCTTGCATTATCACTTTACCTGACACGTCATAGTCACGTCCAAATGTGACTATCTGACTCCAGCACTAAGAAACATCAGTTGTCAGTTGTGTTAAAAGTAGAGGTGGAAGTGAGCATGGTAGAAATGTAAAGGTATTGGCACTGCACAGGTGCATACCATGCCTCCTTTGCACATGACGTCATGCCGGACACAAGCCCAACCCTTTGACTCCGGAAAATGCAATATTTCATATAATTTCGGATGTGATGCTCTCATTTCTTTCATAGCACAAATATTTTATGTCTTGACATGTGATTATACTGTTCTTTTTGTGAATTACGTATAACATATTAGTTTCAGAAAACTAATTGTATTTGCCCAGGTGTAAATATCTGCAAAAAATGACACAAACATATTTGATGTTTACAGTACCGCTACCATTATTATAACAATAGGATGAGTTTACATTTTTGTAATGCTATGTATTATTGAGACGGTCAGCAATAAATACGTGCCAGTATTTTCTCCTGTCATTTTAGTGCATGTCCAGCACGACATCACGAAATATATTGCAAACATTATAAATTGTTGAAAATTAAGGATGGGCAAATATAGGTTATTCATTTATTAAAGCAGAATACCATGATAAAAATAGTAATATTTTGCAGAATATTTTACTTTATAAAATTTGATGCTCAATTGGGCAATCTATAATATCGTGAATTCAATTACTCTCTTCTATTGTATTCCCTTAGTTAGTAAGTCATTGTTTCTATCTTTATCAGAAGTTCCCTTCAACTTGTTCAATATCTCTTGTAATTTTTCTTTCTCCATAAAGAGATCCCAATATTTTTCTCCATGCTTTTATTTTATCTTGTAGTTAAGTTTCTGTTACTTTTAAATCGTCAGTATTTCTTTCAGTGCATACTGTCCCTGAATGAAGTTGATTTTCTGTCACATTATCTGTTTCATCTTAACACAATTGTGGTGACAGTTCGTCCACTGATTTATACCTGTTTCATGCAGCAAGTCTACTTCATTTATCCTTGCAGAAACGTCAGGCAGCTTCTGATTTTAAATTTAATCTTCTCTTTGATGTGTTATTCAGTAGTATTTGACACAATGATATTTCATCAGCATCCTCATAAAACTGTATTGAACACATGCAAACTGAAAATGCGAATTTCAAATATACTTAATTATATATTTCTACATGATTATAATTTGTGCTAACCGTTATTTACATTAATCATATCCTTTCTATGGCAAGCATTTTTCCATGTTCCACATAAATTAGTATCTATTGGAAATGAAAAATAGTTGATGTCAGTTCCTTAAATTTTTCTGTTACTATTTCTGCTACCAAAAACAATGCACAACAGTGATGTCTGTCTTCTTTAAATACATATGCACACTTTATTCAACGCATAACAGTTTCCTTCAACCAACAATCAAGTAATACAACAAAAAATCCCAAAGGAAAAATCTTCATCACATTCCACAGCCACAATCACGAGCAGCTTGCCTCCCATGTGATGTCATGCGCAGAAGACAACCAAATTACGTTTGACATCTATCTCACTTGTATACTTACACCACGGGAATGAGTAGGAAGTTATTTAAAATATCCTAAAGGACTGAAATCTGTGGTATTAATTAAAAGTTTTGCTGGCTTGGTCAGTTTCATTCATCCTGATGTTTACATGGGGATTCAATTCCTTCCTGTATTAAGTTGGGGATAAGAAGAGGGAAAATGCTACTAAATGTCTCTTATAAGTCTGACATTCATTCTTTCTAGTGTTGCTGAGATGAACAGTCAACCAATCCTAATGCCAGTTAAATTCAACTGCAGCCCCTGTAATATGGGTCTGGAATGAGAAGGGGTTAATCATTAAGTGGCAAATATGTCCTATATTGTGTAGAATCCAGTTTTCAGTATCAATTAGATGAGCTGATGCTCCAAATGCCGGCTAGGTCACTTTTTCACATGAGGTTAATAATAAAATATTCTAATATACCACATATTCATTTTTAATTAATTGCAGGCACTCTGCTAGTAGAATGGTTCAAGTATTATTTGTTAAATCCGTTTGAAAAGTTTCATTAAGTAAGCAGCTTTATAAACTAATTGATTTTATTGTGTGAATATTTTGTTATTTTTAGGTTTATTTGACACCCCATTATTAGCAGCTCTACCTGAAAAAGTAAGATCATTTTTGGCTCAAACTATACCATTCCCACAGCGACTAGGCAAGCCTGAAGAATTTGCTATGCTCGTCCAAACAATTTTTGAAAATCCTGTTCTCAATGGTGAAGTCATACGTCTTGATGGTGCACTTAGAATGCAGGCTTAATTTATATTAAAGAAATGAGATAGTTTAATCTTGATGCCATTGTTTTTTATGACACATTGTTGATATTATTATATAAATGCCTAAATATATGTTTTTATAAATGTATTAAACAAATCTTGCATATTACATTGGGTTTATAAATATAAATTTTTTAGTCTTTTGAACCTTGTTTTTATTCATCGTACTGAAACCATTCAAGATAAATATCCATATTTTCATCACAGATCCTTCTCATGAGCTCATTATTTTGAGTTTTGTTTATTTTTTCACAACTCCAAATTCGTATAACAGCAAGCTGGTTTTCTGTATCTAGCAGATAATGTAGACTATCTATTGATATCCCATGGCAGTGATCAAGTGTGAGATGTGACAGCTGTTTCATTGGATTTTTCTGTAAAATAAGCATTAAAAATTACACTATTAATAATTAAAGAGATTTTGTACAACTTAACCATATGATAATTCAGCATTATAATCTTACTACTACATGATTGCTCTTGTAAATTAAGAATTGTGAAATTGTTTTTAAATGTGTAATCTATACAGAAATTACAAAAATTAAAATTGAAACGGCCATTGATATGATGTGCATTCCTGATATTCAGAGATTTGTTATTGTTGTTGTGGTATTCAGTCCTAAGACTGGTCTATTCTATTCTGTGCAGCCCTTTTCATTTCTACATATCTAACACATCCCTAATCTGTTAGATGTATTCCATCCTTGGCCTCCCTCTTCTGTTCTTACTCCACACACTTCCTTCTAATACTAATTTTACAAGACACCTCATGTCTCAAAACATGACCTATTAATCTATCCCTTCTCTTGGTCAATATAATTCAAATTGTTCTCTCTTCCTCATTCTGATTCTATCCACCCGTCTGATTTTCATAATTCTTCTATAGCACATTTCGAAAGCTTCTATTCTTTTCCTTTCTGTAACCCCTATCGTCCACATTTTGCACCCATATAATGCCACACTCCTTACAATCATATTTATGAATGTTTTCCTTATATTCATATATATATATATATATAGCCTTAAGTAGATTCCTCTTATTTGCGAAAGACTTCCTTGTCTGCGCTATCCTACTCTTTATGTCTACTATACTTCTACCATCCCTAGTTATTATGCTGTCCAAGTAGCAGAATTCCTCAACTTCCTACAAAATATCCCTTCCCAATCTAACATCCTTTGTTATTCCATGTTGAAGATCGCCGCTGATTGGAGACCATCGGTGAAAATTTTGGAGAAGTGTGGTACTTGGTGAAAAGCAACGTTTTTGTTTAAAAGCTGACCTAAGGGTTTGTGGAAAAGGCATGAAAGTTGTGTGCTTAGAAAACGATGGGAATGCAGGAGTTTATGACTGTTGGAAAAAGAAGAGTCTGAGGAGAAATTAGAGGACACTATGCTTAAACAATTATTACTGTGTTTAAATAATAAATTTGATAGTTTAATTGAACAGTTTAATAACCAAATTGAAGAGCAAAATGAACAATTGAGTAATAAATTTGATAAAATGATTTGAAGTTTGATTTAGACTATAAAATACAGTTGATTCATGAAAGCACTGTGTTACAAGGTTATAGATTTGATGAACTGTGAAATATATTCAGTGTAGAACATAGAAATAGTCGTGAACAGCTGATAAGTTGCATTACATAGTGGAGTAGATAGTAAGATACAGCATGTAGAGGATAAAGCAAAGATCAAAATTGTTTTATATTTTAAGTATACTGATGTATCATTAAAGACAATGTCATTTTTAAGGAAAAAGATAAACATGTTTTGAGAAAGGTAAAGTGCGAAATGAAACAAACAGCTGTTAATTCAAATGTTGTGTCATGGTACAAGAAATGGGATAAATTGACAATTGTAAATAGTGGTCACGTAAATAAAAGTATTTTTTTGTAAATCAAAGAAAATTTCCCATAAGGTGTACGAGGAAATTTTTGTGGGATTAAAAGCAAACTTATAGTGAAAATTTTGTTAGTACTTCTAACCAATGGTCAAAGAATGTTGAAGACATACTTAGAAAATTTTGGATTCCCAGAAATCCAGAAGGAGAACAAAAATTTAGTATTCCTGCCACAGTATGTAGTAAATGTTACAAAAAATTAAAATTGTCACTTTTTGAAAAAAAATATCAAAGTTGTATAATTTGAAAAATATTTTTAATTACATTTAAATAGTTTGATTGTATTTTGAGTATTAATTTGTTCATGGTTTAATTTTGTAAATGATTGTGTTGTGTTTGAAAGAGGATGCAGAACGGAAGAAAATTGTAAGTTAAAAATTTTTGATGGCCAAATTTTGAAAAGGGATTCTGAAAAGGTTCATAATTTCATCAGGACTTCAAAATATTTTTTCACTTAAGTGTGCCAGAAATATGATAAATGAATTTTTATTATCCTTGATAAAAGCGATAACTGCTGTCAGAATTATAACACCGTGTAATTTCATTACGTCTTCCTAATCTTGCTGGTTACCATTTCATATAATTAAGATTTTAACAGACATACAATTGTCTATCTAACATTCTTCCTTTGTTAAAAAATAATAACTCATTGCATGGTTCACTATTTACTATATGTAATTGCAAATTATTTTTTATTTGGTGTTTACTGCTGTTTTTTCTGAAATATTCGGTCCAGGAGTTAAAATAATCATATTTCTAAAGCTTACCTGCCATATTGAGGACAGCAGTTTATCTGTTAATGCATTACACCCTTTAAACAGTAAATTACGCAATTCCGGACTGAATTTTAAAAGCTGAATGAGCAAATGATCTTCAAGACTAGCTTGTGGATCTGACCAGAGCTCAAGTGCTTGAAGGTTGTTAAAACATTCTGAACTAGGACTGAAAATGCTTCCATACTCAGCCACATTTGATAGAGCCAAGTTTCTCAGTAGAGGACAAGCTCTACCTATAGCTAAAACAGTTTACATTTTAATAGAATCATTAAAACCCATTTAACTTTAATTACATCTTACTGAATAATTTTCAACTTCAAATATATTAATTAAAGCTAAGTAATTTATCAAGTATTGAAGAAATCCAATTTGGCAATTAATATTTATATATTTTGAATGAAGTGTTAAAAATGAAAAATAGCTCAATATTAATAAAGGGTTGCATAATAATATCAATTATTTGTTGCTAAGTGACAGTGAACTTAAAGTTTTAAATATCCAGGTTTGATGATGCCAAACAAATATTTTTTATTATCATGTTTTGGAAAGTTGGCAGATTATAGAGGGTGCCCCAGTCTTCCAATAAATATATACGTAACTAAGGATTATGTGGCAACGTAAAAATAATTTATATGAACAGAAAAGAGAGAGATGAAAAATCAATGGTTTTCCTAAACTTTATGCCGGTGTCCTCTAATCAGACAGGAAGAAATATTTCAAACTTTCAGAACATTTCCTTCTAGAAACTACCGCCTGAAATTTGGCTCCTTTTACATATATATTTGGGGCAACTTTCACGAGGAATATCTTGAGACATATTAGTAAATAGTTTTTCTGTTTCTATATGCCTTAATAGTGTGCTTTCTCTCCTCGGTTGCAACGGGCGCCACATGACGGGGGGCGCGGAAACCATCGGCATTGCAATTACTTGAAAACTGCTCCAAATTTCATCAATTCCAATCTCTGCTAGGGAAATAGCATCTCATGCTGATGTAAAACCAATTTTAAGCCAGTCCGACCTCGAAGAAAGAAACGATTATTTGAGAACGGAGTCGAAGATGAGACACCAACTAGCGGAAGATTATTTAAAATGAACGTTTTTTAGCCCTTGATTGATGCAATTGAGAATGCTTTCATTACTCGGTTTAGGCAACTATCAAAATTCAATAATACACGGTCATTTTTAAACAACATGAAAATTATTTCTGAAAAGTCCATATTGAAAAAATCCTGTCTTGCAATTTTGTTCATATAAAATGATATTGTTAAAATATTAAATTATTCCGATTTAATAAAAAAATACAAATGCAAAAGCTAGAAAGGTGCACACCAAGTCTTTTTTTAAATTATTAAATAATAAAATTAGTTGTACTTTCATTAACTTTTAAAACGGATAACAGTCTGTAGGATAACTGTTTAAATAAAAGTTGTCTAACATTAAGAAGTTATTATTTGTATAATTTTTCACGTCAGATAAAACTATGGATATTTATTCGGTCTTCTAGATGATAAAAATTACATTCTCTTTCCTTGGAATATAAACTATGTGGAGCATAATCATGGATGAGTAACTGCATACAAAGAATACTGTAAGCTCGTAAATGGAGAAGTGCCACGATGAGACTTCGCACAACACAAATATTGAAGGTGGTGGCATATAGACATTATTTCATATATTTTACTAAGAAAATTTCTTCTAATAAATGGACACGGACACTACTTTTGCAGAATTTTCGATAATTTCTCTAATACCGGACAACAAGAAGAAAACAATTCAGGATTCCAGGAATGCCAGATGGCTGTATCCCAACTTTGATGTAGATGATACCGAAATTTCCCAATCCTGAAGCACTTTCAGGAACTCTTCTCAGCTCTGACAGCCGTCTTTTGAATCGCAGTGAGTTACGTGTGATTCAGGTTGAAATGATTTGTGGAGAGGAGTGCGAAAAATATTATTTCTTTAAAGAAAAGGTGGAGTTAATTAAAGTTGTATGGAAAATTGAAAATCAGCGACCGAGGTCTTTCTTTAAGCTTCAAAATCGGAAAAACCCAAGTCGCTGGAATTATAAAAATAAAGAAAAACTATTTAAAAAGTAGATAGGAAACGGGAACGACGAATCGAATAAATAATTTTTTAAAACATCCGGCCTAGCTATTGACTAATATATGTACGAGTGGATTTGTATATATCTACTTCAGGCCCTTTGGAAATTGCCAACGAGTTAGGTAAGTGAAGGCGAGTGTCGGTTGGCTGAACAAATTTAAATTGATACGCGGCATTACGTGTAAGTGGTAAAGCAGTGGCTGTGGACTCTATTGTTGTGGCAGAGTGGACAACGAAATTTGTGAAGGCCACTCGAAAACTAATATTTTCATCGAGGAGACTGCACTATTTTTTAGAGCTCTGCCGAACAAAACGATGGCACTAAAAGGCGAAGCATGCAAAGGAGGGAAAAATGCAAAACAAAGATTAACAATTATGCTATGTACAAACATGGAAGACGATTTTGAAACTCCGCTAATAATAAGCAAGGTCCTTAAGCCCAGTTTTTTTATGGGGATCAATTTGAATAATTTTGGCTTAGAATGGCGGGCAAATAAGAAAGTATGGATGACGAGAGATATCATGACTGGCTGGCTCAATACAACAGTAATTTTGCGAAAAGGTAGAAAATTTATTTTATTCATGAACAACGCTGTCTCTCAAATTTTCTAACGTTAAAATCCTTTTTCCCGCCAAATACGTCAGCCGCGTGTCAACATCTAGACCAGAGCATAATCAAAAACTTTAAACTGAACTACAAATAGTGTGTTTTGCATTATCTTTTCGCCTGCATCTCTTCAAACGAACTTGCAAAGACAACGTTTTAGACGGAATTCAGTGGATTACTTTTGCCATAAACAATATAAAGAAAGAAACTGTATAGGACTTGTATTCGGAAATCGAAGTTTCCTTTAGTAGCAGCCTCGGCTTACGGTCATGGAAACGCCGAAAATGAACCTGACAGCCTACCTACTTTGTTATTGTATGTATGTATTGTGATGCAGCCTTCTAACAAACGGACAAAATCTCGTTTGCCAGCAGAATCTGTTCATGGGAAGTTCCACTGTATAAAGCGTATTTGCTAGCCAAGAGCAATAGAGTTGCTAAATTCCATTTAATGTAATCGTACAGACAACAAGAGAAAACATTTTTTGGGTGGTTGTAAGATTCGATACGGGTATCGCAGTTACTGATTTGTTCATTGAGTGGTAGGAGCGTTGTATTCTAAAGTCGACTTTTCGCCCAAATAAAATGCAATAGGTTGTCGACAGAAGTGATTTTTTCTTGCTCAATCGGGAGACTATGGTTAAAAATTAATATATAAATAACAAATTTAACGTGCCGGAGAATTAATGTATTTTAAATATCTAGAATAAACAACGAATCCAATATGTACTTACAGAGAACGTCGATGTAGGTGAAATTGGAGAGAATAATGTTTCGAAGGCTGTGCCCAACCACGCACAATAGTGGAAGGACGCCCAGTTCAAAATCCAACGTCAATCCATCGCAATTGGTGAGTGAAAGCGATTGCAACTTTTCGAATTGCATGAACTTGTAAAGTACTTCTGACGGAAGCCAGGCATTTGCCAGAGCAATAGTTTTTGTCTGAGGACACAGTCTTGTAGCGGCGTCAAGTTGCGAGTCCTGGACCATCTCGGACGTAGATATCAAGGTACTCAGCTTCAGTTGCAAAGGATACGGAGAAGCTTCTTCTGGCATTCGCACGCCGTAGCCTGATAGTAAACGTTTTTCGAGCGCAAAGTCCCATCCTTCCAGTATCTCTAGAGCCTGCATTGAAAGAATTTTAAATACAAACCTCTGGTTTACCTCTAGACATATTTTATGGTACAAACGAAAATATGAGTTCATCAAACAGCAAACAAGAGATTATAACTATAAAGTACTAACAAATCTTTAATTATCTAATAATAAGAATTACCTGTTCCCAAATACTGAGTACATATATTTGTCATATATACATAAAATCCCCTTTAACTATATTAGACCTATACTATCTTAAAATCAATAAATAAACACTGTATAAACTAACCGACAGGTCATGATACTTATGTCACGTGTTCAACATAATAATAATAATAATAATAATCATATTCCGTAGATCCTGTAAAGAAGCTAAGCTTCAAGGATGTGGAATGGGTCAGGGTGTACATTTATTACATTATTTTATTGTATAAAAGAAAAATATACTTATAAAAAATTTTTTATTATAAACTATTATAAATTACTCTTCACCGATTCTTCTATAAATTCCTTTATTGAATATAAGGAGTGGCTAAGCAAAAATGAGCGTAATTCAGTGTTAAATTTACCTTGATTATCGGACAACTGTTTAATTCTGAGCGGGAGTCTGTTGAAGATGGATATCCCTGAATAATACACACCTTTCTGTGCAATTGACAATGTTTTACATTTTTTATACGGATTATTTTTGTTCCTTGTATTGAAGGGATGAATATCAGAATTATTCAACTGAGATTATAAGCTCTCAGTAAACCGTAAACAGGAAAAGTAGGGTCCTTTGCCAGGATTTCGGTGTAGCGTCTGGCCTTGACTTAGCGATCGAAGCTGGTTTTGAACGTGGAAAGGAAATGAGATATAAGTCTTATCTCGAAGGATTGTAAAGGTTCAAGAAAAGATTAGGACGGTTTGGTAGTGTGAGTGAGTTTGCCTGAGTCTTATCAGGTAAGAATTGGAAGGTCGAAGTATTTATCAGTTAAACAATATGCAGTTTAGATATGTATATTATTACAGTTACTAATATACACTGTAAGGAAGTAGGAAAGGAAAGAAGACAGTTAGGTGAGAACTACAACAAGGAAACCGACGTAACGTGCAGTCAAGTTGTTCGACTTCGCTGAAAATCTGGAGTGCGAGGCTTTTAAACCGTATGCGAGATGTCATTGCTCCGAATTACCGAGAGCAGCTGACATATACACATTATGTCAGCATTCCTTTCTCGCTGCCGGTTTTAACGACCTAAATTGCAGACATCTTAAAAAATGCGTCAATCACACAGGAAAATAACCTCCGCAATAACGACCATTCGTTACACTTAGAAGAATAAAAATCAAAATACTAGAGCCCATGGACCACTGATATTTTATTTTGCTCTAAATGAAGAGACGTTTTCCTATGAATATATCACGCAAGTTAACCAATGTTGCTGTATATTTGCTCGTTGCGCCCATATGGTACTTACTACAATGAACTTGGCTAAGTCTAAATTATCTCGGTGCATTAAATTTTGTTTTAAAGAAATGCATTAAAATCACATATATTTGGAACCTCCCCTGGTCCCTTAGGGTGCCAGTACGGTCGTTACATTTGATGAATACGTCACCTTGGCAGTGCAGGGAGGAATTTTAGCAGACCTTTTTGAACAAGAAAGGTGGAAATTCGTCTCATGAAGTGGAGAATAACCAACTGGAAGTTGATCCTGCTTGAAATTCGTCACTATGTTGAGGGACAAGTCAGCCTGAATGAAACCGTTTCTCTGGACCTAAACGTGCTTGAGGAGATGGCAAATTTTAAATGACTAAATTCTGCAAAAGTATAGGAGCTATCATTCTTTTTACAAAATTTTAACTCATTACCTGTATACAGTAAAAGTGTGGTAACTGCATATTCTCCTTATTGTAAAATTTTTTACAGTACTTTAATAATGATAACTGTATTAATAAATGCAGCCTAGTTAACGAGAAAATATATTTTTGTGCTATAACCGTACTGAATTAATATTTATTTCTAATAAAATACGAATGGATCATATGGAATAACGTTTGAAGTTGGTTATCCTGATAATAAGAAGCATGTATAAATCGAAATTTTCATTTTTCGTAGTAATTCCCACAGCGTCTTTCAAAAACATTTTCTCTGAAGTTCGCATTTTTATCACTCTGACCTTAGTAGCTCATTGTGCAACACGTTTGTACTCCCGATTTGATGTCGCTCAAGAATTATTATAAACGTATCAAATACAGCCATAAACGTTTGCCCAGAACACTTATAACCAAATCATAGCAAAATTCTATCCTCTAGTAAATAAAGCGTAACGAGTGCAAAATAAGTTACCTTTTCTTCCAAAACAAATTTTAGCTTTGAAATAGTATATTCATAATTATATTTTAATATATCTAGTCTTGATTTAAAATATATTGTTAATAGGGTGATGGCACTTGTTAAGAAAATTTTCGGCCATTCCATTGCCTGTTGTGTGGATAAAGAGCGAACCAGAATTGTGGAAGGGAAGAAATAAAAAACACAGAGTTAACGTAAATTATTGAAATGTCGGAGAAAAAGGTAACCAATGAGAACTGAACAAAATTAACGCCGGAGAAGAAAATGGTGCACGAATGTAAGAAGATGGGTTCAACATTGTACTTTGGTCTTCATTGATTCAATCACTTCCTTTTACAAAGTGCTTTGCATATACTGTGTTAGAACTTTTACTTCACCTAACGTAAAATTTATACTATGCATTATATTTAACACAATCTTCTATTTATCTTACTATGCGTTAAACGCAGAGTAAATTTTTATTTTTTAAATTGAACCACACTCGTAATAAAGCAAATATGTCACGACTATTACTGATAGCCACGTCGAGCGGTCTTCTCCCTGATGCTCTACTAGCCCAATTCTTGAAGTAACTGTATGTATTACACTTTTTCGAATTATTCCTAGGTAAAAGACGTATTTACGGTACCTATTTTCCAAAATCCCAAAAAAAAGAATGAGTCCTGCACAGATCGAAAAGAAGAAAGTTTTGCCCGCCAAATCACGATTCCTTCCAGTCCGACTGGGTCGTGATAACATACACTGCTTAGCATCAGGGTACCTGTTGAACAGACCATAGAGCCGGAGCACCCCAAGTTATCAAATTTCCCGAAGGACGGTTTTGGTCAGCCGCGCACATTGCTCCGTTAGAACTATTCCGTTCTCAGGACCGCTCCGCAGGGAGGAGACGCACTTTTCTAGGGCCTCTGAACTTATTCTTGATCTTGTTCCTTGGCTCTGTAGACCATTCAGGGCCTTGGCCTACCGGGTCGACTACGGACCGTTATCTTACATGACACATTTAGAATTTGGAGTGATACGAGGTCAGAGTATCGATTCTCCATCAGTCTTAAACCCAGTCCATGACGGCACAAAGATCCAAGTCCATGCCAGGTTACGAACCCGGGACCTCTGTGTTGTGAGACAGCGACGCTAGCCACTAGACCACAGGTGGTCGGTTTCTGAAACTTGTTGACCATCCCAAATGTCATTTTAGAACATTTTAGGGCTATCTCCTACTGCCGGTAACCAGCAGATAGTTATGGTGATGGGATTTCGTCATCGGAATTGAAATAGGAAGGAGATACATCACGATTCTCTCAACGCCTTAGCCACCTATGATCAAGTTTGAGTTGTCTCACCAACATATATCTAACAGAGGATCACAGTCTCAACCATTCACTGTCAGAACAGGACTTCTCAGGCTGACCCCACAGAAAACCACGCGTCCTTCCTTCTTCCTACTCTTTCTTGAAGTAACTCCTCCACTTACCCACTACAGTTCAACAATAGCCTTAAATTAACTGTACTTATCATCTGTATGAATCAAATGGCCTTTCTTTGGTTTACGCAGAGTCGCTTTTCCTTTACTTCATTATAAATTTCAGATTCCTTGAAAGGTTCTGTAAAAGCTGGAAAATATCTGACACTTAATCGGTCTAGTATGTAGGTTTAGACTTTCGAAATTCGTAATGTAATATTTCGAATTTTTGCTTCGCAGTATTGGACTGTCCATATACTTAACAATCAAAAGGATTCGCATTGTTATCGAGATTGCCTCGTACCTCGAATATGTTGTCGAAATCAAAGTCGGTGAGGGCTGGCAGGGACTGCAGCACGACGACGGCGCCGGCCGACGAGACGCTGGTCTCGCTGATGACGAGGCGAGCCAGTCGCTGGCATTGGCGAACTCCTTCAGAGCCCACGCACAAACGAACCACACCTCTGTCAGACACGGGCGTTCCCGCAAGCTCCAGTTCCACCAGGCAAGGGCACTGACTGCCTATCTCCTCCAGCATCTGCAAAACGACGGTAAGAAGATTACAGCACTTTGGCAAAATTACTTGAAAGCAGAGCCGGATTTTCCTTTAGGGCCTCAAGATCAAGAGGGGCCTACATTGAAATTGTTAGAAAAATTAAAATAGCATTATTCTTAAAAACAGTGAACACTAAAACTGCACCAAAAATAAGGAGAATTCTACGCATATGATTAATAAACAAAGATAAAAATGTATTGGTTAAGATCAACGCGCTTGGCTCATTGCGTCTGTTCGTTTGTACATACTAGACTGCACCAAAGTATAGTTCATACTTTCACTGATTGCTATGGTAAATATTGACGTGCCTTGTTCTACTAAACTCTGGTTTTTTCTTGCATAAATAAAGTGCAGATTGGTGTAGATTAGAACAGACAAATGAACAGACCTATTGATATCCTGACGTTCGGTTATATTCCTGTTACTTCGATAATATGAAACACGTGTTAATGTTATTAGAAAAGTTCCTTTTTTTAGGATTGCGTGCACGATCATTTGATTCTCGCCTTTTGAGTTCGGTAGGTTCATTTCTTTCGTAAAGTGTTTATAGACTATTGAAATTTCTTTTTGTGACAATATCTTCATTGGTATTTTGTGCATCGAAAATGGGACCTTCAGAAAAATAAAATTTTATGAACGTGTTGAAGAATTCTCTGGGAAAAAGTTGAGAAATAAAATCTTCTAATCTACTATTTAGTTTGAAATATATACTTGGATTGAATCAGTTCTTAAATTAAATAACTATTAATATAAAATTTAATATTTTATTTTTTGTGATATGGATTTTGTTTGAATAAAGTTCCATTTTTGGTTTAGTTTAAGACTTAAAATTTCATAATAATTCGTACTTTAACTTTAAATTCGAATTATAATTCAATTAATTTAACTGAATTGAATTTTATTTTATCTTCAATGTATTGAATATAATTTATTTAATTTAATAGAAAATATGATAATTATTTTCGTAGTCAAAGATTTTCATTATTTGAATTTTGTTTCTTTGTAATTGTTGTGTGCATTTTTTATTAGTTATTGTTACAAGTACTATATATATGGTGCTGTGAATAAATGTCCAAATAAGTGTTCTCGTCTTGTTTTATTTATTTTCCGTGCAACATTTTTTATAAAAGTTAATACCAATCACATGTTTCATTTAACATAAAGATTTATATCACAGTAATGATGTATTTTATTATCTCTCATGTAATTTACAAACAAATGGGAAGTGAAAGAGCCTTTTAAGTGGAATAGCCTAGTGCCTCTTTCCATTTAAATCAGGCCTTGCTTGAATGTTCAATATTTTAATTAATCTGGCGTTTATAAATTAAACATCAAATAGGCAATTAATAGTCAATATGTTTTTAATTATCGAACGCGTTATATACAACGTTTCGTCCACTATTTGGGGAGTTCTTCAGGTAATGACGTAAGCAATAAAAGTTTTTTCCCGAAGTAAAGTACGTACGATTAATCAAGCAATATGTATTGAACGCTGTGTGGATTTGAACTATTATTCACCACGGCTAATGTTGACAAGACTCCTTGAAGAGAGAAATGAATTGTATATAGAATTGATGCATACAGTTACGATTTTGAAAGCAACTGTGGAATATTGACCTGATCAGCTGTCATGGTCATGCTGAGATTGAGGCTGACGAGCGAAGAGAAGCAAGGAATCAACCCCAGGAGCGTGTTGGGCGTCATGTGGCGCAGGTACGAGATGTTCAGTTTCTTCAAATTCTGTAATCGCAAAATATATATATATAAATCCATCATACTAATTAATTTTACAGAAGAAAACATATTTAACATATAATGCATACATATTTTTAGTATAACATTCATTAGCACCTGTTCATGACTGAATTCACTGCAACAACGTTAATTTTTATATGATAGCCTGACATATATTCAAAATTATAACATCTCAAGTAGAACCTGTATGATAGTATCATGATGTAGTATTTTTTTTCTGTTAAAGTGATTTATGTCACACATTTAATATCGCGGTGTGTATACAGGAGAAGTTTATCTGTGGAGCCAGAGAGGTTTGTCCGAGGAGTAGTGTGTATACTTTGGAGGAGGGAGAAGAGTGATCGTTAGTCGTATCCAGGAAACAGCGGAAAAATATATATTGGCAAAAGGACAGTAACAATTGTATGACGAGTGTTATATGCATTTACGTGCTATTATAAATAATTCTCTTCATGAATGATTTGTTAAATGTTGGCTGTTATTTAACGAAGAGTCGGCCGGGCGATGAATGAATACCAGTTTTGAGATGTCATTCAGTCTGCCTATTGAACTCCGGGAACTGTTGAAGTTACATTCCCCAAGTATACGCCACTAACTCGTGATTAGTGCAAAAGCAAGTGACGTCACAGTATGCTTACGTTTATATAATGAAAGGAAACAGACTTATTGCCTTTATCCAAACTCCGAAACAGGTAAGTGAACCTCCAGAATTCGCTCGATACCCGATAGGATCCAATCTAATTGGAACTGGTGGAGTTATATTCCCCACGTGATTGGTGCACAACTACAGACGTCACAGTCTGTTCATGTGTATACAATGAAAGGAAAATCCTGATGTATACGTTTGGGGGGATCATATTCCCCTTTAGCCATCTAATTTCCCCAGACGGAAAAAGAAATATCCGGGTGACGTCATCACACGTCATAGTGCGATTCTGGTCGATCGCAATAGAATAGCGACCACTGGTGCCGTAGATTAAATTAACTACAACCTAATTTGTGAGAATGGTAAAATCAATATATATACAGGTGAGGTTGTTACACTGATAATATAATTCAATTTCATGGTCTGAGCTCCGTTGAAAGACTTTTCTATTCTTGAATGTAAATATGTATTCTAATGTTTAGAATAAATTAATACCACGTTTTCTTTTCTGATCTATATCTCGCGTTTGATAGACATACGGCCATGTTGAAACTGTAACTCTTGGGTTTCAAAAATATCAGAAGTTCTAGTTTATTATCTACATTATTATTAGCTACTTAGAAAATGAAAAAAACATAAAAATAATAAATGAAATATAATATTACAATACACGCCAATTCCTGGATATACGTAGAAATTCTTCAATATCTTTAACTACAAAATATTTTTCTATCTCATTCACAAAACGCTTCGGATTCACATTTCAATTTTCTTTGAACCTTGGTAATCCTATGTCCAGACTATCAGGCAGTCTTTTCTTTCTTCCTCCGTTTTCCTCTTCATCTGATTAAGTCTGTCTACTCTATTGACCACCAGATTATCCTTCTACAAAACATCACACAACTTCATAACATCTGCCTTAATTCTCAACAACTCCTGTTAAAATGTATTCCTAGTGAAGAACTGTTATTACGCAATAAATGAATTCAATATTGTAATAAGACTGTACACTTTCTATGAAGATATAAGTTTGTATATGACGCAGTTTACGTAACGGCACTTACAGTTTAAGTTGACTTGTCCTACATCCACAGATTCAACAGGACCAATAAATAATTAAATATGTAACCCAGTTAGAGACGGGTAAAACTGTTTTTTTAGTGATCGGATCAGAACCACTCGCTCAGTAGCTCTTTTTGATGATTCACCGCTCATTTTACGCGCAGGTGAACTGCATCATCAGTCTTAAAGTATCGCATTTTTAAAAAACATTATTGGCTGTATTAAGCTGAATTTTGTAATTTTTTCTTCTGATCTTGTACACACGTACTTTGTATTAATATTTTGATGAATTAACATAATTAAAGACTTGATCCAAATTCTACATCGATATTATAAGAAATTAAGTGAATTAGAAGTAATGTTAATAAAAGCATAGTATGGAGTGAAGACATCTTGAGAGGCTAATGTGAAAAATATAGGATAACGTTTAGCTAGAATAGGTGGAAGGGATTATATGATTATATATGCACAATCAGATAAGAGAATTTTATATTTACGTTCGGTTACAATTTTTTGTGCGTATGCCACTTAATTTAATTTTACAAAAACAATCGCCCCACAATAACGTATCCAGAAAGAAAAAGATTTTGATTGACTCAATAACTGCTCTCGGATTACAGTTCCCGCGATGAGTGAGTGATTCAAAAGTCAAACACTAGGTACCTATGGGATCGCAGTCCCAACAATCTGATTCGTGAGTGAGTGATTCAGACTCGGATCACAGGAGCGGAGTGAATCCCAAGCGCTACCGCTCTTTTTCTCTGATTAATTGATAACTCATTCTTTGAATCAGATCTCGATGAAATCGCCCCAGTGGCGTAGCTGAATTCGCCGCCCCTTTAATAGGTATTTAAATCCAAGAGGCTCCAAAATTTACAGAAGTTCTAAACAACTTTTCGATAAGAATAGATTTGTTATTGTGAAATGTACAGGTTTCAAATTTAAAGTTCTTATTATAAGTTGTTGTTATTTATTGTGAATTTTTGGTCCCCCTAAAAATTGCCGCCCGGGGCGATCACCCCACCCATGCTACGCTTCTGATGTAGTCCAAATCAAAATTTTAAAAAATTAATATACAGACATTAAGTATAAAATAAAGTAATTTTTAGAGCTAAAATTTTATGCAATTGTTCAGATATCATGAAGACAAAGACAGACAACAGTTAACTTACGTAATTAAATTACCAACTTCACAACGTTTCGTCCACATCATTACATCCGAGTCGTGTTAAGTAAACAAATCAACCATGTCAAATTTGTGTAATTGTTCTTAAAATTGTGTAATTCAAACATTGTGTTGTTCAATTATTACGAGGTGCTTAAATGCGCACAAATCCCCAAGCTCCGTTTAACTTGGAACGATTTCAGATTCAGGACTAAAATTAATGCGGATAAACTAGTCACCGGAGACTGTCCTTGTCTCTAATGACGTGCCAAAGGATGTGTCGTGGTAAGTTACGGAACTCGCCTAAGGAAGATCCTTACTATTAGTGGCGGCTCGTGAGATGTTAAAGTTACGTACTTAACCGCTCCAAGAAACAATATTTACAATATTAATAATGTTACAACAGTTACAGTGTTGATAGTAATCCACGAGCCGTAATATGCACATGTACATAATGTGTAATAGGAACAAATTTTTAAAAGCGTAAAATATAAAATCAAATTATCACATACACTAATACCGAAGTATTTTTACTTCGCACATATGTTAAACTAGTTAAGCCCGCGACTTCGTTCGGAACTCGGACAAATGCTGTTTTTATTTTGCACTAAAAATGTAATAACAGGTACAGAATTTTGATAAGGTCGAATTCATTGAATGTATAAAAAGTACTGATCATTGATTTATGATCGCTTCAGGGCAAACCTAATAGCTTGTAGTTGGTTGTGAACAGGTCCCGCTTTAACATGTTTCCGAGCCAATTCGATACAAACTTCCAGACAGACAGAAACTTCAACTAAATTTATTATTATATTTATTTTATTTGCTTTTAAAAATGAGCAATTACTAAATATTAAAACTTACCTGTCGCTACAAATAAAACAAATTCACATATACACTGTATCGACGATTCCAAGAATTTTATTACTTCTCAGGGAGTTGGCTCTCTGCCAAAGATATGTTAATTACGGCGAGATTAATGCGGCAACAATAGATGGAATGAGAATCCTCGCCCCCAGCTTCCTCTCTCTCTCTCTCTCTCTCTCTCTCTCTCTCTCTCTCTCTCTCTCATATACTGCCAAAATTAATCTTACTACACAGTAAATACAATGAATGATATAGAAACGCCTAATGTAAAATGTAACTCGCAGTTAGTTTTCACGTTTTCGCGCGGCAATTCAATGGATTGATAAATATTTATATTAATATATTCTGAACTCTGCAAGATACCAAAAGAAAACTTACACAAAAATTTAAGTTCAAATTCCCGTTTCAATCCATGAAATTTTCATTGAAATCCGTTAAGTCGTTTCGGAGCATAAATAGATCAAGAGTATAGGCAACCTGCGTTCAATTTTTGGAGATTTGGATGCGCGTATGCCAAGAAAACTTTCCCGTAGAATATTTTATAATAATATTTATATTATATTAATATCTTGTGCAATATATCAAATGAAATGTGTACGAATACTTACGTTAGATCTCCTGCTTTTAAAACCTCAAATTTTTATTTAAATCCGTTGGTCCGTTTCGTAGCCTATTCGAGACAAACTTCCAGACAGACACTTCTATTTTTTTTATTGGCAACGATAAAAAAGTTAATTTTAGAAATAAGCTTATATATATTATGGTAAGATCGTGCGGTAATTTTCTCTGAGTTAAGAATGTCTTAGAAATGTCACCCCTTAAATACTTTTTTCTTGTAAATAACCTTCGATTAATTCAGTTAAACTACAGGAAGTCCATAAACTAATTATTAATTCGTCAAAACGAAATGCTACGCATTTCTCATTCCAGACAGAATTCTCGTGCTATAAAGAATGTAGCACATACTTATGGTGGAGGGACCGCGCTGGAAGGCGAAGTCTATGCAGAAAATCACACATTCTGAAAATACTATTATTGTAAAGTTTCTTAAAATAACGAAACAAATAACTCTTGCTAAATTAATTCATCTGTTGTAGCACATGAGGTCTAATTCACCAGTCGCCACTGCTTACTATCATTTTTATTTGTCGAGTGCAGATCTCGGAAGATAATAAGTTCAAACTTCATTGTATTGCTTTATTTCCTTCTAATATCCAAACACCTATTTGAATATACTTAGCCAAAACTAAATCATTTATATTGTGTTAGCGTGTGTTTGTAGTTTTGGAAGGAAAACTTGTGACAGTTGTATCAAATATAGAATACGCCTCTACCACTAAGAGCGAAAATTTGGAGACACAATGGATCCTGATTTTAATTACCACTTTCTATACGGCTAAATATTTGGCTATGTCTTTAAGGTAATAATATATATAAAACCACTATCGGATTTGAAATATGCTTTAAATAAATTATTAGGAATTTGTGAATTCATAGTAAAAATTAAAAGAATTCGAAATTATCATAATTAATAGAGACGGACGAAAAGTTCTGGTTGTATCGGAACTTTCAGTCCATATTTATATTTACATAAAAAATAATTCTTCTGTTAATAACCCTTGTTAATGGCAGTATGAAAATACAAACAAAATTGAAACGAGTTTATTCTTAGATTTAAATTGGCTACAAGCAATATATTTCGATCTACAGTTAATACATTATTAAATTTTCCATTACTATCTCTTCCGCTTTACAAAAATTAAGAAATTTATCATATGTTATCAGACCTAAGTAATGTTTGGAAATATTCTCTTTTCGTATTTTATAACTCCATGGCGAATGGTAAGGCGAACTCTAACTTCTGCTTTAAAAAAAATAATCATGTTCAATGCATCGTCCTTTCTCATTTTTTAATCTCCGGTGCAAAATATACCTGAAAATAAATTTAAAACATCTCGCAAATGCATTACCTCGTTAGTAACTATCAAATCATATGATTTCCAGCATTCTCCTATAGCACCACATAAAGGCTTCTATTCTTTTCCTTTCTGAAACTTCTACCGTCAACGTTTCGGACCCTTATAATTCATAAACGAGATTAAAATCGCATCCGTGAAAGAGAGAAACGCTACCCCTAAGATCTAGTTTCACAAATGTTTCGGTTATTGGAACAAGCGCTGGGATTAAGTGTACAATATCTAATGGGCACTATTTTTGAAGAGATAGCATTAAAGTCTACAAAGAAATAAAAATTTCCAAAAACTGAAAATTTCCGTTACTTTTTGAGTACACTTCGTATAGATAATACACAAATTTTTTTAATAACATAGGAATGAGTTGAAAAGGGAGGATGTGGAAAGTAAAGCAAGGTAGCAAAGGGTTTACTAGGGCTCCCAGGTTATGTTTTAAGGGTCCTACCCGGTGTTTTACCTAAAAGAGATGTGGGAAAACCCCGGAAAATTGCATCAGGTAGGTCGGGCTATTGGGTACTATTCTTATGCCCTTCCGAATGACGGGAGATGAGCATGCCGTGGGATGGCAGCATTCCCTTCTCCGTGTCTCCAATTTTAGGAGAAAGCTGGCCGATTGATCGAATAGTATCAGCGGATAACTCTTACCGTAGACCCTAGGTCTTCAACACCTCCTAAAATAGATGAAGGTGAACCTTGAAAAAAAAACATAGGTGAGCCCTGAGTCAAATCTGGGGATAAATACCTCATAGAGAAATCTCCTTCAACTGGCTGATCGAGCTGGGCATAATGATACATTGAGTAAACCAGTAATATGGTTGTAAGGTAGATATAAAAATTATTACAATCCGTTTGCTCTTATACAAATATATGTCAATAAAATATTATTGTTTAATTTATTTGCTTGAGATTTTAATATTCATTATTTCCGTATCATGTAAAACTATTTGTGTTTCAAACATCACTTTAAGATCGAGTGTATGTTTACGTATTATTCACGAAAAGTTTAAAACTTGGTCAATATAAGTAAAATTTAGCGTTACAATATATATTTATTGTAATATACATCAATTTTGATGGTGTAATGTGAAAAGAAGAAATTGATTATTTGGTAAAATTTATTTGTAACTAGTTCTATAAGGTAAGCAGTCATGATGTGGGAATAGAAAAAAGAAAACGTATACCAAGACGGAATTCAGCTGACACAAAGCGGTTTATTTATGAAAAGGAACATATTGTTGAGACTTTGGCGAGTAGAGCCATAAAAATTCAGTAATAAAGTCCCATGGGAAATAAGATGTCTTTCCGGGCTCTTAAGACGGTCGGACGACGGGAAAGATTATAAAATTTAGTGAGTCTGTCCCGAGTATTGATTTGGACCGGACGGTTCGAAGGTAAAGCGTTGAGAGTAGCTGAGTCGTCGTCTGAGGCAGTCGTCTCAAAGTTTGGAGCGTGTTTAGTCAATTTACAGACTTGGACAGAGACAAGTAACGATACGTTATTCAGTTCTAGTATCGAATTTCTGGTGTCGATACCTAATAAGTATCGGTTGCAGAAAGGATTATCTGGCTATATTGATGACGCCTTGAGCCAAAATAGCTGAGATTCCTACTAAGAAATCTGCATCTCCTGAGGTCTCATGAGCTCCACCCAGCTCTCAGCAGCGGCTCTCAATTTAATGATCTCTTGCCAGCGGCTCGCAGTTTTGTGTTCACTCCACCTCCAAATCTCTCTCCACATCACCTCGCAGATGCCCAAAATTCCCTCCTCCTTTTATCTAATAGCCAATAGGCTGCAATTTTAACTAGATATATTTTACGTGCAATAATGTTTCTACAAGTCAAATTTTTGGATAATTTGAGAACTATTATTAAAAGCATAACATTCTGGCCAGTTCCACTAATATCGGAATACAGCAATGGCAAGTGCCAAAAGGCATATTTGAAGGATACGCTCTTCATCTCATGCTCTTTTTGGAGAAATAATTTATTTTCGATGAATGAGGACGTTACGACTATGACGTTCACATGCCCTCTATTTCCATAATACAGTAGTATCTAAGTCTTCAGAGGTGGAGTAAGGCTATTAAAATTAGTGTCTAAATTCACGGTATAATTATCCTGGCGTTGGTGATATAGCAGGTAGACCCTGACTGGTGTCTGCGGTCGAAGCTATGTTGGTGCCGCTGGTGACTGGCGTCTAGTGATTGGAGTACAATCATTAATGTGCACTGCTGCTTAAAAAATATTGTGAAAATTGTTGATATTTTATGCAAAATTGCACGCCATTGACGGTTTTTAAGCGATTTGAGAGCAGTTCATACATGTTATTGCGTAAAATAGGAAACTTTTATGTGTTTATGCAAATTAACCTTTTTGTGAACAATTCAATATTTATATATATATATTGAAGCGTAAACTCGTTTCACCTCAGCTCTACGACGATACTGTTTCTTCCCTCAAATAATTAAAAGGATAGGGCACAAAGTATTTTTATAAGAAATGCCAAACTTTAACAATTTAAAACCTATTTAATCAATTCAGAACCTTGAGTAACGTTATCTAAGACAAGGCGTGGTCATTAAACAGACTACACTTTCGTTCACTCGTCGGATACTCAATTAGCATACAAATACGTCGACAAGTATAACTCCCTTTCTAGGCTTCGTGCTCTATTTGGATGTAACACCACGTATTTTTGTGGCTTGTTTATTAGCCGTTTATATAGAACGTGGTCGTGAGGATTCGCGACCCATCAAACACATTCTTCTCTTATCGCATTTGCCGGCGACTCATCTAAACCCAACATATTCTTTTTTACCATATTACAAATATACGGTCACATGACCTCGACAGCCAATCACTTGTATGTGTTTTCCCGCTATGTTTTGTGCTTTTACAGCGACATATCACGTGAACACGACGTGATGATTACTCATTTACGCACGCTACTGCTGTCTCCCTCGCTGGCCAGCCATTGTCAGCACTAATCAAGCGACTTTCAACAATGCAGACGAGCAGACGTCGCTGCTTTCTCGAACGGGTTGTAATTTGCATGTAACAATATATATATATATATATATATGTGTGTGTGTGTGTGTGTGCTTCCAGAGTGTTTAATAGGCAGAGAGCTAGTTTGAACATATGCGCAAGAAAAATATAATTGAAAATATTTTCTGCTCCATCCCAACGTGGTATATCACAAAATTAGATTTACAAATCATTTCAAGTAGTTAGTTTTATGCAACTGTCAAAGCTATATACAAGTGTAGTTTTAATTTACTAAAAGGGACCAAGTTGAGTACTTTTGTGTAAGAAAATCATTTATCTTTATGGCTAAAAATTAATTTGAAGTTTATATAAGTTTATTTGGACGTTTAACCTCGCTTTTCAACACTGGAAAAGAGAACGCCATATTTAAATATAAACTGTGCAGTCATAGAAATGGGCTATGAAAACAGAAGACTTTGAAGTGCTTTGCTCGATGCATTTAAGTGCCAAAAATTCATATATTTATTACATATACGGTATCCTTTTAACCGAGAAATGCCTTTGAAAGAGAAAGCTGTGTAATACTGATGCTACGGTACAACATATATATTAATAATGCTAATCTGATTATGTATCATAACAATGCATTATACTTGAATTTACCACTGTACATCAGAATGTAAACATCTCTGATAGGTGTGGGCGGAAGCCGGCTTCTCAGTGCCAAAAATATCAAGGACGGTTCCATCAGCCGGAAAGGTCGCGGAATTGTTATCTTGAGAAAATTCGTTTACTATAATAACTAAATGAAAATCGTCTATTAATTGTTACTTTAACATTCTACAATTTTTTGCAAATGGAATGCTTCCTGCAGATAATAAGGGGGGTAACCTTATGAGAATAATCCGAGTAGGAAAGAGATGCCTGTGAGAGCTTTCTCTCCCCAGATTAACAGCGGGGCATGTTAGTAACATCGACATGTTAGTAATAGGCAAAAATTTCGTGCATTGAAAGGTAATAATTATGCCAGCCTTTAAATATTGAATAAAGCTTTTTATTTATACAAAATGGAAGCGAACTCTACTGACAAACTTTCTAAACTTGTTTGGATAAATTAGGTGAACGCCAATTTATATTAAGATTATCACGGATCAGTTACGCGTCCGTTAGTACATAATTCGTTTGATTCACAACTCATATACATCGATTAATAATACGTTATTTGTTGAGCCATTAGTGTAGCCCCGTACTTTCTTTCTAATAAAGAGTTATAAGTAATTTCACATATGGCACAACGAAAATAACAAATTGTCGTGGGTAAATAACAGTAACTATAATATTGTTTTATGGTTGAAATTAAATCGAATACATAGAAGCTTTCGAAACGTGGTGCTATAGGAGAAATCTGAAAATCAGATGGGTGGATAGAGTTAGTAACCAGGAAGTTCTAAGCAGAATAAAGGCAGAGAGAACAATTTGGAGGGCTTTGCCAAGAGAAGGGATAGATTAATATGCCACGTTTTGAGACATGGTCATGTAAAACTAGCATTAGATGGAAGAGTGTACGGTGAGAACAGAAGGGGGAGGTCAAGGAAGTAATACGCTGAGCTGATTAGGGAGGATGTGGTAGCTATGTAGAAAGGCTTGCACAGGATAGGTTAGCATATAGATGGTTGAATCAGACCAGTCTTAGGACTGGATACCACAACACACACACCAAAAGCGTAACTTACTTGTAGTTTTGATTAAATAAATTATAATACATCTTTTGCTTATTTAACCTTTAACAAATATTCTCCTTCGATTGCTGTTGGTGAGATTTCTGAAAGGGAAACTATAATAGGGAAAGCTATATGTGATTCTGGATTATGTCCTCTCACAAATTATTTCTCCCGCATGAAATGCTTTTCATTCTTCGTCATATAAACTGGCACTAAACCCAAAACATAATGCCTTCGCGTTACTTGATCCATATCATTCGTACCGTGTCACAAAAAAAGGATTATCTGATGCTTATACCGATTTTCCACCTACTAGACTGATCAACAATAATGTTAATCATCTTCCGTGAGTTGTGGTGTAATTATAAGAAACATAGCTGTCTTGATGATGTTAAATAACGTGTCTGCCATGTACACATAACGTTGAAGCCATGCTTCATGGTGCAATGTCCCCAGACAGTTGGCTTCACCCCTGAACAGTCTCTCAAAGTTTGTCGTTAGTGTTTGTTTCCACGCTATATAGGAGCGGGGCCTACCTTGCAACGGAGCACAAGCAGAGGGAAGGCGACGAGAAGGTCCCCGACGCCATGGGACCGCCACGTGGTGATCGACGGCGTCAACAACATGTGCAGGTGGTGCTTCCGGAGGTGCGTCACGTGCTTCATCTCCTCGGTTATGTCCTCCAGCAGGCCCAAGGCTGTATGCGCACCAAACATGGCAAACTCATAAAAACTGTCTCTTGCGGAACCTTGTAATCGCCAAGCTCTTCCCTCATAACTACTAGAAAACTACAACAAATTTTCGGAATGCCCAACACAAAATCCGCTGATAAATCCTCAATATTAGTCTTATTAATGACGACGCTATACATATTGTAATATTCATCAGTGTTGGTGATTGAATTTTTTTAAAATAATATGAATAGTAAATATTGTAACTGAAAGCTGACATTGAGGAAGAGGAATAGATTTCTTTCACAGGCGGAATAATTGTTTTTTATTAGTATAACACGCCAGCGTGGTGCGACCCAAAAGATGAGATCTAGTGGAAAACTGAGGTTAGTAATGTAATTGACCTGCGTCATTTGAGGAGTGTAAGAGAAGAAGGATGATAAGATACTGGATGTTTTCAAACAGTCGAGAGAATGGTTTGGCCAGTGACGGACGCGCCCGATTTGGAATCCAATTGCAATAGCATCTTAAGTGCATTATCAGAGTTCAGAATAATAGAGCGCCCATATTGCAGTATGTTCAAGGGCAATTGGTTTGGAAATTTTGTAGTGAGCAGCCGTCTTGGAGACTTGGTTGAAGACGGGGACGCCGTCCAGGGAAAGCTTCCCCATCTGGATCGGAGAACCTTCCTTAATTCACAGATTTTGTTTGGGAAAATTAAGTATAAAGTGTATGATTTTGTGAAAATCATAACATTCCATGTTGTGTTATCTGTAACAATACATAACTTAAGTATTCGATATATGGCACAAGATATATGCGGGTTGCCTATGCGATTGATCTGTTTATGCTCCGAAACGGCTAAACGGATTTCAGTGAAACTTTAAGGGATTGAAACAGGAATTTTAACTTAAATTTTCGTGTATGTTTCATTTCTATATCTTGCAGAGTTCAGAAGATATTAATATAAATATTTATAAATTCATTGAACTGCCACACGAAAGCAGCGTGAAAACCTACCGCGAGTTATAAGTCCTATTAGGCGTTCCTATACTATTCATCGGACTTAATGTGTTATTATAAGCGTAGTTTTGGCAGCATGAGAAAGAGCGAGCAGCAGAATTTGTGCCGTAATTAATCTATTGTTGGCAGAGAGCTAACTACCTGAGAAATAATAAACTTATTTGGACCGACGTTACGATATATACGTAAATTGGTTTTATTTGTCGCATCAGGTAAATTTTAATATTTATTAATTGCTCATTTATCCCAATAAATGTAATTGAAGTTTCTGTCTGGAAGTTTGTATCGAATTGGCTCCGAAACGTGTGAAAGCGGGACCTGTTGAAAACCAACAGCGAGTTATAGGCTAAGGTTTGCCCAGAAGCGATCATAAATAAATGATACCGTACTTTTTATGCATTCAATGAATTCAACTTTATCAAGATTCAGTACATTTTGTTTCATTTTTAGGGAAAAATAAAAATAGCTATTTCCGCGCGAACGAAGTCGTCGGTATAGGTAGTTATTAACATAGTGAATTTGTAAAAGTGTTGTTTATCTAGTTACAGAGAAATTTTGCTTCGTAGTGAATTGAAAACTAAACACAGACATTTATTGATGAATGTTAAAATATGAATTTAAAGTAATGGTATAATCCTTTACGTTTCATGCAATTTTATATTAGAGTTTAGTTATATGGCCAGCTAATAATAATTGAAATATGTCTTCACAACTACTTCGAGCCCGATAAAGCGACCTAGAGTTAAAACTTCTAATATTGCCGTGGCATTATTAATTTTTTTAATATAGTAATTTATATATTGAGGAACTTTATTTTAAGCTTTTTATTAAATATTGTTCTATTTAATTAAAATACGCTCTTTTCATTTAAGAATATCCATTCTTAAAAATAATAAAATCCTGAAAAATTAATTTAACTTGACTAATTTGAAAGAAATTTTGCATATCCACTTTTAAAATTTTTGTTAGTTAAAAAGTTACTTAAAATAAATCTAACATCATTCATTCCAGCCGAAATATCAAATAATAAATTGTTTATTGCCTTTAATAAAAAGTGACTGATAATTAATTAATTGAATATTGCGATAAATGGTGACAGATAATGTATAATTTTATTAATTTCATAAAAGAGACAATTTGTTTATTATATTTAATGAATCTTCAATATGGGTCTAAGTTAAATTAAAATAATGAAAAACTTTTGAATATTGTTGTGACATAACAAACTATTGTATCACAATGAACACAACAGAGTGAGAAAAAAAAGGTTAACGGTCCTCAATTAATTGTGTATTATTAATAGTGAACAAACAACATTGATTTTTTCAAAATTTTAGTTAATTTCTAATTTCATTTTGGTATGTTATTTACAAAAATATATTTAATTCGATCCTGATATTTCAAGGGAAGTTCCCGTGGGAAAGAGAACCCGAAAAAAGACCGGGATAAATAGTTTTTGATGATTTGAAGTGATCTCTGAAGCAGACCCAAGAAACACATTAGAAATTTCAGAATCTGACAACCAATCAGATCCAATCCGCGACCATTATATGATTTAAAAATAAGATTTTTATTGGCTAGAAATTCAAATGAGACGCCATTATATGGACCCAAGAAGACACTTATAGATGAGTCGATGGAAAGATACTAACGCCACACATGTATTAATCTCAGTAAAGCCAAAGCCCGCATTAAGCAGACTTGAAGACTGGTGATCAGGGGAAACTGAAAGCGAGGTATTATTCCCAACGGAAATCGTGTTTAGGGACTTTTTACCGACGCTGATAAAACTTTCGTGAGCCGTGGATTTTCGCAGTTATTTGAATGGATTAAGAAACATTATAATATTTATAATTAATGATTAATAATCAAAAACTTTCGTTAAACTCGGCGAAATTGTTGCCCTAAATGTTAAATAAAGTTCAGCAAATTAATTAAAAAGTGAAATATTCAGGCATCCAATATAGGAAAAAATTATCCAGCTTGATTAACCTAATCGAAGAATCAACTTGTATTTAAGAATTGCATTACAATTTGGCAAAGTTATAAAAGAAATCATTTAAGAATCCGCAGTGAAAATGGCCAATCAAATAAGTTACATTTGTGAATTATTAATTCACAGCCATTTGTTCATGCCCATCCCGACTCCTTTAAATTGTTCTATTAATTAGACACCGGCCGTGAAAAATTTTGTTTCGATCCCGACTACCTTCTGTGCACACCGGATGATATATGATATAAGATGAAGATACGGCTCCGCCCTAATAGCATTCAAACCGCTCGAGACTATTTTTTGGGGGCTTCGTTTGAGACTCGCCGACAGAAAACCGCGCTACGAACGCAGAATATTTATTGCAAGTGTACGGAAATATGAACAGTCGTAGACGAGTCATGATGGCGTTAGGGTGGAAAAAAAATTCTCGTTATTCATAACTAGGTCTTCTTTAGCAGAAATTTATTGCAATAGTATATGGTCGATTTGGAAATCTTTATGATTTTCAAGAAACACAATGATATTTAAAACAATAAATATCTCGTTTACTGCTCACTCAATCAGTTTATATAATCTATTCTGGAAATGGCTACATGATGGTCAACCATGTGAGGGTTCTTGGTACCTGTTTCACGCCCTTCCGATGCTGGAGTGGGCTTCCGATTTGTGCATGGCCACGTGGCTGACTGTGACGTCACTACAAAACAAATAAGCTAATGCACGCACGAGGAAAATTGTTGTTCTGGACTAGAACTATTTGCCTGTATACTTAGATACTAACCAATTTACTCAGTGTCGGAGAGTCCAATTTATTAAGTCTGAACAGTTCAGACTCTCCGACCACCGATTCATGGTCCCGTATTTAAACGTCGTGATACAGGTCAAAATTGGACTAAGGGTATGAAATGTCTTGAACTGAACGTTTATCTACTATTGTTGGTACAGAAAATTCAGAACTGACCTCACATTTCTTTATACAGAACCAGTGACGGATTTGGGTGGAGCTGTAGCATACCTTACACCGCTGGTGCAGGACTTTGAGTCCGTAGATCGTATCTCCCGTTCCTAAGGACAGGTCTATTGCGGTTATCTGAGGCTGGATTAAGATGTGAAGATGTTTCTTGTGCAGCACGTGCTCCTCAGAGATGGCGACCATGAAGTCCTCCAGGAGGTCCGCCGCTACAACACACGACGTACCTCCTGCTAGCTTAATCTGCATTGTACTACGTTAACTAACTCGTCTACAACTCATTTATATATTACATTACATTACTTATCACACAGATTTGAAGAATCTGGTAAACCTCGTCTTAATGAAAATACTTTACTTTGGTCAAGTGGATTGCACATACTCTCTAATTCGTGACGCATAGATGCTACAGGAAGGTGGCCCCAAACGTTTCCGACCTCGACATGAAGATGGCACCACTTCGACAATGTGACGCGGATTTTATAATTTATTAATATATTAAAAAATTACAGTTATATTTAAACGGGTTCTTCCCTTAGTTTCCTTGTTGACCGACAGTCCTGGATTTAACGCAAAGGTAGCTTCCGGGTCAGCATAGAAGAGGGAGAACTCTGTTGTGGTGTTGTTTCCTTGTTATGCTTGCAGACAGATCGCCTCACCTCTCAGACTCGAAGCCAACTAGTCCGACTTCCCTTTTCCTCGTGCTGAAATCTCACCCCCAACTCTCTTTTTCGAACTCACCTCTACTCAAACGTGATTGGTCTCCCCGCTTTTTCTATCTTCCCAAAGTTCTCCAATGGGGTTTTGTGTCTCTACCCTTCCTCTCCAAATATACCACATTTTGGAGGGGCCACTCCTAGCAATCTTTTGGGTCAACCACCTTGCTAACCTAGGCTGATCTGCTTTTTATTGGGCGAGCCGCAAACACCTTTTAGACAAAGACTGCGCCTGTCAGGCTTCAAGTTATATGACTGTGTTTTCCTTATCGGGTTTTTCCCGGGAAGGGTGCCCTGAAAATACCTCAGGCCTGTTCTCTACGGAAACTTTGTATAAAATACTTGATATTGTAAAATAATTTATATGAATAAAACAAAAAATATGACGAAATTTTATACGCGTCACAACAACAAAATCTACATTCGTGATGAGCATCTTTGGAAGATACCAAAATTTCAGCCATTTTACTGTTATTTTGTGAGTGAGTTTTAGCTTAGGGGTTAGATCTAGTAAGCAAGGAGGGTGGCCAAGCAGTTCAAACCCTAATTCGTGGATTATCATCATGCCAACGCTGCGATTGTGAGTCTATGCATTGTCTTGGTGAAACGATCTTTTTTCTGCAAACGTGGCTGTTCTACCTTCAACTTCTCAAGTAATGAAGCATAGTATGCTCCTGTTTGAAGTAATCGATTTAGATAACTCCATGGCCAGTGGGGGCTCGTGAGTTTTTAAAGTTATGTGCTACATCGCCCCAAGGAACAATTTTAACGAGGATAATTACGTAAGATACAATAATACTACAACTGTTATAATGTTGATACTGCTCCACGAACCGTAATGCGCTACGTTTCTAATTGCGTCTACATAAAGTGTAATAGGTACGAATTTTTAAAAGCGTAAAAATATAAAATCTAATTGGCACACTCATTGTATATAAACAAAGTTAATTTCAGAAACAATCTACATATAATGGCAATATCATATGGAGGAGCATGAGGTATTTTAACGGAGTTATGATAGGCTTCGAAATGCCGTCCCGTAATTTTTAAAATTATTTTTAATTAATTCAAATAAAACACATAAAGTCCATAAATAGTAATCGTTTTATTTATTCGCCAATAACATTTAAAATTGTAACGTGATAAAGCCGCTTCTGTATCAGTGCGCACAGCTTGGCGCTTTTTTAAAAACGCGTTTTACTTCGTATACTTTTTCGAGTTTGGGTGGGAGAGTCTAAGAAATTCAGGCAGAAATGCACACTCTTATTATTGTTGTAAAGTTTCTTAAAATTACAAAACAAATAATACTGTCTAAATTAATTTGTGCACATGAGCAGCCGACACTGTTCATGACTATTCAAAAACAGGCGCTTTCAATTTCCCAACCGAAAAGAAAACAGTTCTTGCTTTTCATTCAACCTATTCCTCCTTTGAAATCCAATGTTTTAATTGTTTTTTTTGTTTTAGGGTATAATGGTGTATCTAAGTTTCATCTATAGTAATTAACCGGCGCCAAAACTCTGACTAATTGCGCCTAAACGGCGTCAACAGAGCGCTGTTAAACACTTTTTTGGTCCAACGTGAGCAAACGCAAATTTTAGTTCGATATGTAACAAACACTTTCTTTGGAGAAATTCGTAGCCTCTGATATCTCCCCACTGTAAGTCGTCGGTTGTCTAACACCATTGGCGCAGTTTTCGGACATCTCGAAAGTTTATCGTCTCCTATGCAGCTACGGCCACGTTTAAATTCAGTTGGCAATAATTTCACGGCGGTAAGTGATGATGTAGAGCACTCGTACCCAGCATCCAACTCGTCTTTGATTTGCGTAGGCGTATTGCCTTACTAAAACAAATATTTAATGACCGCTCCATACTCCATTTTCCGTCGACTCAAACAAACGGTTGTTAATCAATAACTGCGCGGCCCAAATGTTGAAATTTTGGTGAGTACCATTCCATTCATTTGTTGACGACTACTGCCATCTTCATGTTGAGGTCGGAAAGTTATCATAACACCCTCGTATAGTAGCAATAGAACTACTTTTGGTGGAAACTAGATAATCATATTGGCAAAAATTTTATGAATAATATACAAGGCACAAATAAATCAAATTAGATCGAATCAAATACCCCGAAATAAAACCTAACTTACATTATGAAGAACAATATATGTTTACTTGAACAAGTGTGACTCTTTATAAAATATACTATAATGAACTATGGCTAGGATCGGACAGAAAAAATGTATTCAATGAATTAATTTATATTTATAATAAAAAGTTTTAGGTCTGTATATCATTGAACAAAATTACTGATACTCTCAATAAATGATTGAATATTCAAGTGTTTTGAATTAATTTTTTATTGTAATATGAAACCTTTTTAATGTAACAATTAATATAATTTTACCTATGTTTTTCAGTCACATAAATAACCAAAACTGTACTTTAATTTTGATTTCAAATATCTTCATCAAAAGCATTCGACATTTCCAAATTTACAAGATCAGGACTCATTGGAAAAAATTTTCAATGTAAATTTTCGACACTTCGTGGTTGTATGTTGCCGATTGTGCTTGGTTAGCACATGAGCAAAATAATTATTGAACTTCTGGAACTCCGAAATTCGATAAATGCTCTGTGTAGGCCAGCACAGTCTGGAATCATATGCAATCCATGAAGAAATTTTATATATATATATATATATATGACGATGACTATGGCAATGCTGAAAGTTCCTGCTGAATAAATTTGAAATCAAAATGAAAGTATAGTTTTGGTATTAATGTAACTGATAAATATAAGGAAAAATTAATATCATACTCATTAAAAATCAGTCTTTTAATAAAATGTAATAATTCATTTATTCGATGAATTAATTTATTCTGAGTGTTCTTGGCCCCATTTTAGTATTGCACATGGTGCTTCAAAAACAATTATCCGATATCAAAAATTCAAAACTATTTAGCTCTTAACCCGATGTGTTTTGTGTTGATGAAGATGGACTGCGTTAGGTTAATCCGTATTGTGGCAACTACCGTCTAATAGCATAGGAAGTGAATTTGAATGGGGGATACGGAAAGGAGAGCAAGGCAGCCAATGATGAACTAGAGTCCCGGGGTATATTTAAGATGTTATGTAAAAAACTTTATATAAAAGCGGCGAACGGCAGGGAGCAGGTAGTTAGGGCGGCACCGCTCAATTTAATGTTCCAATGTAATTCAATGGGTCCGCGGTTCCACTGGCTACGACAAGGGTAAGCGGCAGAGCGGTTCAAATTCCACCGCTCAGCATGCCGCTCACCTCGGTCATTAATTTTTTGCCCCTGCTGAACGGCAGGGACTATAAAAAACTCTCGAGTCCAACTGAATGCACAAAAAACAGGACGGGCCCACTGTAATTTCGGTTCGTAAAAAATCATTTAATTTGTTTATTAAATGTTAAAGATTATTTTTTAAGAACTTTAATTTTGGTTTAATTTTTCAGAAGGCACATAGTTGTCAAAATTTTACCATCATTTGCATCGATAATCTAGCATATTTATTTGCTTAGTGAAGACTGTTGTAGGATATATTTTGAAAGCAATGAACAAGTCTTCAAAAAATAATGATTTAATTTGTTGGGAGATTTCGGCCTACTGGGCCATTTTAAACCTCAATTATATGTACTTATTACACACTATTTCTTGTCGCCCGTGACTTACAACTTTAAAAACACCTAAAAACGAATATAATTTGTACATTTAATTCAGGTTTAAAATGACATAGAGGATCCATAGTATCCGACGAAATAAGTAATTATTTTTTCAAGACTAAAAATGTTTCTTTTCTTCCGAAACGTATAGTTCCTTTTCTTTTTATCAGATACAATAAAATGATGAGAGCATTTATTAATATACATTTTTATTTAATTAAATTGCTTTCTAAGACATAAAATTTTATAAAGCGTAAGTACTAATATAAAAAATTGGAAATGAAATAAAACTTATGTGACAGGTACGCGTAATATACTTTTGAATATAATAAAATATTTTCAATTATTATGAATTAATGGATAATTTTACTAACTGAAATTAGGCTTACAATTGTTGCAACTTACATTATTCATAAAACTGTAGATGTAAATTTAATTATCTGTACCTCATTAAAATAGTTTAGTGTTTATTAGCACGTAATCGAATGTTCGCATACACATTCTCGTATATTCGAAAAACCTATTTTCGTCATCTCTTAAATTTCTAAAAAGATGCTGTTATTCTCCGAAAACTGTATACTCCTATTTATAGGATTAACTCTTAACTTTCTCTTGCCTTTCGTTAAAATTCGTTTCCATAAAAGGCTACTATTGTCACTGAGCAAGAGCTTTGCTACTTCACACGACGACTCCATGACGGGGAGTGCGTCCTGCACTAATCACAGGGCGATGCCGCTCAAGGACTCTGTATCGTAGCCGGCATCGCTCACTACTCTGCTGCTCGGAGTCTCACCGCTCACCGCTTGCCGCTTTTATCGTGCCCGAGGCCTACCATTACCCTAATTGGTTAGCGACCTCTTGTTTCCCGGGGAAAAACCTGCGATTAGTAAATAATTGAGAGTGGGGTTGTCAATTTATTCCCAAATATCCGAATTTTTGCCAATCACTTCATTCAGTTTTAATCAATGCGAGAGCTAATGGAGAAATGAGTAGGTTACTACTTGAAACGACGGTGAGAAAACAACTGGAAATATCTTGGGTGAGGAAGTAACTATGAAATTGGTCGATGAGGCGGAGAAAATGCACAACCATCAGCGTCATGACAACGGACGGACACGGTGGAAACTTCCCAGCGCTTGACGCAACCAGAGGGGTATCCACAGTCCACGATTAACTTTGGATTTATTTAAAGTCGAATGAACAATATAGTACTTGCAATTACCATTACACCACAGAAAGTTGGGAAATATGTTATTTATGAAGCGAATATAAAAGAATTCTCAAGGTTGTGACAGGATCTACGCCGATGTGACAACGGTCTCATTGCAGTTAACAAGAGAGTGAGTCTATATTCAAGATAGGTGAAATTTATTCAATGAAAAACTATTGAGAGAGAATGAGTATGGGGTGCTCAGTGTTAATAAACTGACGAAATGTATAACTATATTGACATGCGTTGTTGAAACGTGTTCATTAAATTTTTTAGCACTAGTTTCTGAACAATAAAAAACATTTTTACTAACGAAATTCTGTATTAGAAAGAAAATTGAAAGCCATGTTTAGAAATACAAAACATCTAACCGTCTTCAGGAATAGAAGGAAGAATCAAACCTTCAACATTCCCATGCCATACCCATAGTGACGAATACCTGGTTTATGAAGCATGAAAGAAGATATGGAAGACGCCGAGGGACAAGGACAGGCACCAATTAGACTATATAATAGTTAGGCAGAGGTAAAGGAATCAGGTGCTGGACTCCAAAACCTACCCCGGAGCATATATAAACTCCGGCCAAAATCTGCTGATTATGAAATGCAGGTTGAAAATGAAGAAACTCAAGAAAGGAATTAAAACAAAAATATGATAATTTAAAAAAATGAAACTACAGGAGGTGCTTCAGAGTTTCAAATATATCAAGAGACGATTAATAGAGAAAGGAGAAAGAAACAATATAGATGAGAAATGGGCACTCTTGAAGGAAGAATGACTAGAGCAGCCGACGAAAAGCTAGGAAAACTTGCAGACCTCAACTCGTAATCTGCCATCAAAAAGCGGGTGACCCGTCTGGCACACACGTTACGGAATTCTAGGTGGTTTCTGATGATCGCTTCACAGCTCCCATAATTTATTCCGACCCGTCCCGCAATTTTGAACACACACGACGATCGTCTTCAGGATTGTCTCGAACCCCGCAAATAACGTTAATTCGAGGACGGCGACCGTGTTTCTGATCTTCCACTCGTTCTCATCAATAATTGAATTCTTTATGCCAGGCAAACACACTTGACAGTATTTGGTCAATTTCCGTCGCTTGAACTCCGTCATGAGTAAGAGATTTTATAATTATGCGTTGGGCAGTAGAGGGGTGATCCTGTTATTACGGCACCATGATCACTAGCTGACGAACTGGTTGGGAATACGCAATTGCCGCATCTCTCCACTCCTTCCGATCCCTCTCAAGCATACGAAACTTTGACCCTCGGGAACAAAATCTCTGTGTAAATTTGACCCACCCTCGTTGTAAATAATCGTAACACAGCTACCAGAAAATCAAAGAGTATCTCATAACTACAATTATCTGATCTACGTGAGACATTATTCTCTGGTGACGAATCAACACTTGGAGAATAATATATATATCATTTTCTTTCTTCTATAACAACATTCAAAGCGTTTTCCTAAATTATTTTAATCACAAATGATGGAAATAAATAAAAATACATTCAATTGCTCCTATTACCATATTGGACTAAATTAAAACTTCAAAAAGGATTGTAAACCCCAATTAATAAATAGGCCCCTAATTCCGAAAGTAGTTTTCATTATTTTGCGAACCAGTGATTGTAAGGACACAAATTTGGTGTTGTAAAACTTAGATCTAATATTTGTACTCTGTATTGAGCTGAAGTTCCAAAGAGCCTTCGGTTCGTGCCCGTGATCTTCGTCTTGCAGGTTACAATTCTGATCTGGTTTGAAGGGTTCTTCCACTCAGCATGGAAGAACTGAATACATTTCCATGTGTGGATAAATCAGGGAATATTTTGACAAATAAAAGGTCATGGCACCGGTAAAACTGAAAAACTAAATTTTTCTGACACTCGACTGTATCACTTGAACGCAAAAACATCTGTTACGTGTTTCTATACTACATACTATCTCATATAGTGGTCCAAATTATTTCTGGTTAGAGTATGAAACTGAATTTCCTACTTCCCTCTTTCTCCTTCCCCAATACTCGATCACTAACATTTTGTGCCGTTCGTTCAAAAGTAATGAAGTTAGTATTTCTTCTTCCTTGGCTCTGCATCCCATTCAGAACCTTGGCCTACCGGGTCAAGGGCGGACTGTTATCTTACACGACACATTCCGAATTTGGTCAGCGTATCGATTCTCCAGCAGTCTTAATACCGGTCTCCGTGACCATTAGTATTTCCATTTCGCCAATATATTTACCTATATTGCGATATAGTTTCACCTTCTGTATGTTTCTGTGTAATGCCGTGGATTAACACTTTTTTATTCTTTCGTGCAGTGTTCAACGTGTATCGTTGCAAAATCAAAATTTATATCAGTCAATATACACTGAGTGGCTAAATTATGATGTCACGGTGGGCGATAGCTATAAAATGAAAATGCAGGAGAAGTGAATCATCAGTTGTACTGTTTTGTTTGCGAAGATTTGAGCAAAAGATGTGATTTAACTTAGTTAAAACACGGAATGATCGAAGCGTCGGAACCTTTGTCAGCAAAACGGCTGCCCTTGTGAGGATTTCGAGGGCAGCAGTAATTAATGTTACAGAGAGTGGACTGCCAACCAAAGCGGGTCTCAACGTCAGGCTTGTGGTCGTCACAGGATACTCCATGCTTGAGCTGAAAGGAGACTTGCCAGAGTTATCCAGTGCAACAGTGCGCCAAATAGCATAGAATCTTGATCTAGGGCTACTGTAAACGTCGCCGTGAACATTACACCGTATAGGCTATGGAGGCCGACGACCTGTTCGAAAGCAAACGTCTTCAGATCGCAAAGAAGCGATGACTGGAAAAGGGTCACGTGGTCTGATGAATCGGGATTTTTAAATGCACCATGCAGATTGAAAAACGACACGAAAGCATGGATCCCAACTCCATTACCTCATCACTTTAAGCAGGTGGCGGCAATATTATGATTTGGAGGATGTTTCCTTGGGAATGGTATGGGCTCTTTCATTTATGTGGCACGTCTGAATAATCAACGGTATTTAAATATTAACGCAGATCAAGTACGGCCCATTATGTTAATGGTGTACAATTGTACAATGCTCCTTGTCATAAAACTTGCATTGTCCTCAGATGGTTCAAAGAGCATGACGCAGACTTTAGCTTGCTTCGTTGGTCTGCACAATCACAAGATCGAAATCCTATTCAGAATTTGTGGAATGAGATCAGGCAGCTGGATCCAGTACGATCAAATCTTAGGGAATTGGAAAGTGTAGTTCTACCAACTATCAATATGTCAAAGAGTACATGCCCAGAAGAATTGAAGCAATATTGTAATGAAGGGGTGGTCATAATTTGGCCACTCAGTTCACGTAGTTGTATTCTACGACAAAGTATTCCAGACAATAAGATGAGCAAACAATAGTGTATTTGTTAGACTGTAAGTGCGAAACTGAAAAACTAATCACAAGCTAAATTAAATCTTAAACTAGAAAATTATTTTTATTTGTGCTGTTTTATTTTGTATTTCATTGAATGCAAAGTAGATATAAAATAATAATAATAATATTTTGCAGTTTCTTCCGTATTTTGAATTACTTGTCACAGAATCTATACATTTCCAAACTAAATTGTTAAATATTTTCCCGTCTGTCCGCATTATAGAATTTCGTTGCCCCAAAGTAATCGGTAGTAGTAGTAGCAGCATTTGTCTTAAAAGCTGCCAGGGTGCCTGTAAATAATCGTAGTGCTAAATCGTTTATACATTTTAGAGTGCTATTATAATATGTCTTGAAATACTCATTCTCTACACTGAAAACAACACGTTTCATATTAAGAACCTTAAAACAGCAGGGAATTTGTGGAACAACTCTTTCGAACCAAGGATTCCGCTTTGCCTGAAGAATTTGCATGTTGTCAAAATGCCGAGTTTTCTGATGCAATCCGGTTGGGAACCCAAAAAACCACTGCGAAGGAAACCACTAATAACCGAATTTGTATAAAATCGTATTTCTATTGCGTATTCACGGGAAAATCTGATCCTCTCTTTCGGGTTAGTCAGGCTTGCAAAAATGTGAGTTTCTCTCTCCTATTTAACAGGTATACTCACGCAGATCCTCTAAAGGCCCAGACATTGACAAGTACTGTTCGGTCTGCAACAATTCTGACATTTGCTGCCTGCTCTTGACACCGTAACACAGAAGTTCGAAGTTCTGGGCAATGGCAGACATCGCGGCTCTCCTCAGAGCTGGAGGTTGGTGCCTGAGCGGCATCGCGATTCAACTGAGCTGCCGAGATTAAGAGTTGGGCTCATGCCAACGGAGTTATTCTCGTCTATTGTACCCACTGCAAATTTCTATTTACCGTATACACGTGGCCTTGCCACAAAGATTCTATTTAAGAAAACGCAAGCGCATGAGTCATTTTAAAGGGGCGGTAAGATATGAAACATAAATTAGTTGGTTTTACTGTTCAACATATAGCAAGTAAAGGGGAATAGTAAAAATGCCAACAAATGAATGTTGTGAAACTCTAATGACCATATGTATACAAGACGTTCGAAAAATTTCAAACTTTTATGACTTGTACAGAGGACTGAATACGAACCCATATCCACAAACATATTTCAGTTCTGTAACCACTTGAGTAAGTTAGTTAAGTGAGTCTCAGTACATCACTTTTCTTACAATTAAACCATAGAAACCAAAAGGAAACATCATTCTCCACAACACTTAGGTTTGCAGTTAAATTGACAATTGGTTTTTGTCTTCTTCAGAGGATCCACTAACACTCCAATGTGACGTGGCAGTCACCAGCAACATTGCACATATTAATCATAGGTATGCTGTTCTTGTAACTTGCTCCATTCCCCCTGTGTCTGATGACACCACACTTATTAATTGGATTAGAGATGTGGAATCTTTACTAATGGAAAATAAAATAACTTTTGATATTGTACTAAACTATTTAAATGTAAATGGCCTTCAGGTAAACATCTCAAAAGCTTTGGATTCAATCCTATCCTCCCTGATAACTCTCAATTGGTGAAATCCACTAAATTCTTAGGGATCTATATGGATCAAAATATGACCTGGGAAGTACATGTTGATGCGGTTTGTAAAAAAATAAATAGTAAAGCCTTTGCCTTAAAACGATTGTCATATGTGCTCACGGAAGACTTTCTATTAACCATTTACTATGGACTTATATATTCCCATTTAAGTTACTGCATTGAGGTATGGGGGTGTGCAGCTACTAAATACATGAATAGACTATTGGTGATTCAAAAAAATTACATTAAGATTTATCTTTGGCTTAAAGAAGTCAGATTCTTGCAAGCCAATATTTCTAATAGACAACCTGCCAAGATTGTATTTGACAAGAGGAAGTTGTGACTATTTCGAGTCAGAACAAATTTAAAAAAAAAACAGACAATGACCCTTTCATAAAAGGTTCTATGTTTTTTAATAAATTACCTGTAAATATTAAGAAACTGAAAGGAAAAAAATTTTCTTCTGTATTAAAAAAAATTTTGGCGGAAAAAGTAATTTATAAATTAAGTGAATTTTGATTAATTCTTATTCTGTATTTTATTATTTCCTTTGTTATGTTATTTAATATTTAACTTTTAATCTTTTTTATATATACAACTTATGGAAATAAAAAAAAACAAATCTGTTGTCCAACAGATCTTTCTCTGTTTCTACAGGAGGCTAGTAAAACAAAACTGTAATACGACCTCACCAAAAAAAAACATGTTTATCAAACCCTGTGCTAATAAAGGTAATATGATTGGACACCTAGGTATATCTTTTCTTTTTGTACAAATTGTCAAATCATTTTGAAAATATATATGTATAATAAACTCCCTGTCACATAAAACATGTCAACAAATATAGCAATTTCTAGCACAGCATATGCCTATGTCTGTATAATAACTAATTGGCTTTTTCACAATTGTGTCATGCTGAGTAGTAGTTAATACAAATATTTTAAGGAACTTAAATTTCATGTCTTTAATGAAATTTTATTCACAGAGGACTCGGATTTTCTTTATTAGTAATATATAATTAGTGTGTTATTCAAAACTTACATAAATATTGTATGAATTACATATGTTATATTCATTACTTAGAAGTAATTACTCTTAATGCTTTACAAAGCACATTTCTATTCTTAATATTTTTTTGTTCAGTTTAATTCAGTTACATAAATAGTATAACTTTCTCCCTTGTATCTAACACTTACACCATCAAACATCTATGATAAAATTCACTTCATCTCTTATTTAATATTTTTAAATGTATCCTAAGTCTTCACTTATTCATCACTCATCTTTCTGCAGAATGCATGATTGTTTCATGAAAGAGTCAGGATGGAAAAATTGTAGCCAATCACAAATCGAACCTGGGGCCTCCATTGGCGTATGGTGGATCCTTGAACAGAGCAATCACAGTCAACCTCCCAGAAGGTATGAGCTTCCTCCGTCCATTGTTTAGCCCTGAGGTTAGAGCTATACAATTTATTAAATCAAATTCTCCGCAGCCTAATTTAGAATTTGGAAGCATTTTCTCTGTTCCTGGAATAATTCTCTGAATAAATGATCGGCATACCTTTGGTAAATTTTGGCCAAATCTTATGTCCCATAGCTAAATGTTCAAAGCTTCGGGTAAAAGTTAAGGAGCTGCATAATACAGACTTGGATTTTATGAGTGTTTACAATCCCCAGGAAACATCAGCTGATAGGATTTTCTTACTAAACATGCAAAATATATACGTGTAATAAGACTTTTATTGAATAACTTTCAAACTTTGACTTTTTGAGTAAAACTCTTATTATAAAACTTTAACATCAAAAGACAATGAAATGAGATACTTAAGAATCTTTATAACTTTTTGGCTATCAAAAATTTTATCATATAACAATTGTACCGTCACAATACAGATAATCTAGTAACTTTTGTGTAATCCGATTCTTATCATTATTTGTAGACAGGAAGAGAATTTAAGTTCATAAAAAATAAAGATATGAAAGTGATTTAATAAAGCAAAACCAGTAACATGTTTAAAAATTGTATTTCCATTTTTTGTTTGTTCAGTTCATCCAACAATATAAAATCACTTCATCTACTAAAAAAATTATATGTAACAAACACTTTTTATGACTAAAAGTAGAAATAACATTTCATTATATTCTAACAAATAAGCCTGATCCTTAGTTGGTTCAAATTTTCTTCTACAATCTGTGTATTACAAAAATGGGGCAGAATATTATGGCAATCTAAAATAGAAGAATAATGCTTGGCACAATAGTGTACTGTTACTGATCAATCTGCGTAAAAATATCAAAGTAAATTTTCACTGGTATAAGTATGAATGCAAATTTAAAAATCATGTTCATATAAGATAATCATATTTTAGAATCCATTATTAAGTAAAATAAAGTCAGGAGGCTCCCCCTGGCTTTTATAATATCACATTAGCAAATATATGTATTACAAAACTAAAAATTCAATGGATTAATATATACAAAATAAATCAATTATTTTACAGAAGTAAAATTTCATTAAAATACACATCAATTTGGTAAAAACTTTTTTATATAAATAAATAAGAGTAAAATCTCGTAAATATGAACAAGAAAACAAATTTAAAATAATTTACAAGTAAAGATAAAGTCAAGAGACTTTCCTGCCACTTATATCATCACAATAGTGAAAACAAAAATTACAGTCATGCAGTTCAGATGGTATGTACATAGTAAACATTTTTTACATTATAATTACATCATGATATACATCAATTTGGCAAAATTAAATTTTATACAAATGAGAGAAAAACCTCAAAATAAATATGAAAGCAAATTATTATTTATACTTGAAAACATTTTGAAATTAGGGTAAATCATTAAATAATATATCTTAATAGATCTAATATAAATACAGTACTTTGTATATGGGCACTTCTTGGCTTCTTTTATAATTTAAATCTCCCCACTTACACTTGTTTCGTTTTGATAAATTTTAGATACATGATAAAGATATGTACACATGTTTAAAATACTACCTACTTTTAATAAATAAAAAATTCATATAAAACATGCAAGAGTAATGCTTTAAAATATATTTTACATAAACATTATTTTCAAAATTTTATATTTTCTCTAGCCCATGCATCCAGTTATTATATTAAATTAATATGTTAAAGGTTAAGTAATTTCTTTGATGTCTTCTTGCGCTTTTTATTTCGTACTTCAAAACTTTTATCTTCCTTCTATGAGAGAAAAATGTTGCACTTAATTTGATTGTAAAATATCGGTCATAACAAATTTAATAACAAAAATCATATTTGATTCTTAACATATTGAAATGGCATTATAGCTAGATATTATTATGCCAGCCAATTATTTCTATCACAGTGGATTTATTTATATATATAAAGAAGTTGCCAATTACCTCTTCTTTAATATTATTCACAACTAGATCAACCAGATTATTCTGAAAGTGTACTTCAGGATCTTCATTTTTTTCTATTGCAGGTGATTCAAAATCTAATGCTATTTCATCTTGTTTAGGCAAAGATGATGGCTCAGTTTTCATAATCTCTTTGTTTGTATCAGCCCTAAAAGGTTAAATGAGTCAAAATAGTATGGAATAAAGCATTTTATCTAATTATTGTAATAAACTTTCTTGCAGTTTTCTTTTTAAATATGATGATAAATATTTCAAATTTATTTAACATTATGGAAAAGCTAAAACAAGTCATTATAATAAACAACACATATGTGTCAAATTGAAAGTATATGTCAATATTAAAGATCAGAAAATAGAAAATGATTAAAGTTTACCTGAGGGTGAAAGTTACTATTCACAACTGGCAGTCTTTTTAGCTGAATGTGAGGATAGTTTCCTTAAAACTTTGGTTGAATTCTCTCCACATGCATGCTAATAGTGCACTCGTTCATCCACCCAATATACAGGGGGTACAGTTTTATATTAATTATTATCCAATCATTCTTAAGTTTTATCTTCCAGAATACACATCATCAAGCAGAATAGTTTCATGTTTAGAATCCAAAGAGAAATGTGTGGGCTGTCTATACCTCAGAAGAACTTGTTTTAAAGTATTAACTTCCAACCTGCAGTAGGCCAGTGTAGAAAGTTTAAGCCCAAACTTAGTAAAAGCATGAAAAGTACAAATATAGTAAAAATCCAGAGGACAGAATGGGTTCAGGTTACCATTAAATTCCTGTAAATCCCACTACCAGTACATGGCTCATTCTTTAGAATAGACTAACCAAAAGATAGCTTTCCATGTGTATCACATTTTAATTGTACAATAGATTTTACAAAATATTTTTATTTATGTTCTACATTTTTTGTAATTACATATGACACATACTCACATTTTATTTTCTACGGAACTCCATAATTTTAACACATCGTCCACAATAACTGCTAGAGGTTCTTGACAAATATTTTTCTCAATGGTGGCAGATGCACGTTCTTCTTCAAATTCACATTCTTGAAAAGGTTTAGTAACGACACTTGCTGAAAATAGAGAATATTGTTTGAATTATTGCAAATGTTTAGTACTCTAAATTCCAGGGTAATAAATAGTATAAAATGTGACAATTTAGTATATTTAATTTAGGTGAAACCAATAATCAATAATTTTAACCACTTACTTCGAAAAAGTTGTGCTCCTTCCAATTGATACTGCTTTATTTCTATATCTTTCTTTTTCAGTAAATCAACTAGTATTTTATTTCTCCACTGCATCTCATGCATCAAAAATAACAAAGGTTTAATAACTTCTGTCTGGAACTAAATCCAAATATTAATTTTAATTTCAATTACAAAGACTTTTATAAGGTATAATTTACATATTTAATTATAAATTCTGTAGTTGTTTTTATTTATTTATTTTTGTATTTTATGAAGAGTTACATTTAATTTACAGCATTTATGACATTATTCTAATACAAACTAGGATCAATTATCAGACCATTAACTCAATGCTAATAATGTTTATATAAAGAACTATTTATTCAACATTTTCTTTGATCAAGACTAAATCCTTTATTACATACTTTATGGACAATATTCTACAAATAATTTTTACACAGGGTTGTCCAAAGTGAAAAATAAATTGTGGCATGAAATAACCCAAATTATATAAGGCAAGTTAGTCTAGAATTTGAGAAGTTCAGGCCAGGAACTTAATCACTTATATGTATTAAATAGTAGAAGAACGATATTGGTAAATATTAGCATATACAGCATCCAAAAAAATACCTAATTAAGAAATGAAAAATTTTTACAAATAACTTCAACTACGTACATAATACTAATGTTAGATAGAAATCAAAAATAGAATAATAAGCAAGGACTTACTGTGTGTTCATCAGCTGCATTAAGTTCTATTTCAAAATTGAATAAGAAGCCACATAATTTTGACTTCATACGTAATAGTTTCAAAGAGCCATTCATTGTTACTAAACAGATTTCTGGATTTTGAGTTTTGAACATATCAAGAACTAAATTGACATATTTATCATCCTTTGTTTCAATTAGTGGATTAAGATCCTGAAAAGTATATTTATAATAAAATAAATTAATAGAAATATTATAGGGAACTATTACATTATATACAAACCTTTATTGTATTTACCATTTCCCCTTACTTAAAGTTATGAAAAATAATATGATATTATAGAAATGTATTTTCAATATTGTACAAATGGAAGTTTACCTCTATTACCAAATTAACAGCCAATGACAATTATTCAAATTTATATGTCATAAGTGACGCAGAGGAAGAAGATATTGAGAAAATCTACAAAGAAGTTGAAGAAATAATTATGAGAATGGGTAATTGGAACACAGAAATAGGAAAGGGAAGAGAAAGTATTGTAGTTAGGTACTATGGACTTGGGAAAAGGAATCAAAGAGGAGACAGACTAGTGAAATTTTGCATTGAGCACAAATTAGTAGTGGCAAATACCTGGTTCAAGAATCATGAAAGAAGATTCTATGTATGGAAGAAGCCGGGGGACACAGGTAGGTACCAATTGGACTACATAATGGTGAGACAGACATGTAGGAATCAGGAGCTGAACTGTAAAACCTATGCAGGATCAGATGTGAACTCCAACCATAACTGTTGATTGTGAAATACAGGCTGAAAATGAAGAAACTCAAAAAAGGAATTAAGACAAAGAGATGGGAATTATAAAAACTGAACAACAGGAGGCACTTTAGAGTTTCAAAGGAGATATCATGAGTAGATTAATAGAGAAATGAGAAAGAAATAGAAGATAAATGGGCACGCTTGAAGGAAGAAATGACTAGAGCAGCCAACAAAAAATAGGAAGAATAGCTCAGACCAAGAGGAAAGCACGGATAACACAAGAAGAATTGGAAACCATAGTAAATGGCATTAGCATGGTCCTGGGGAAAGTTCAATATGAGGATTAATAAAGGGAAAACCAGTGTAATAGAGTGTAGAATAGGAAGAGAGATTTTGAATGAAGCTACTAGGGATGGTAGAAGCATAGTAGACAAAAAAGTAAGATAGCACAGGCAAAAAAGGCTTTCACAAAAAAAGAGGAATTTTCCTTCCAGGTAAAAATGTTCATATGGAGTGTGGTGTTATATGGGTGCAAAACTTGGATTGTAGGAATTGCAGAAAGGAAAAGAATAGAAGCCTTTGAAATGTGGTGCTATAGGAGAATGCTGAAATTCAGATGGGTGGATAGGATCACTAGCGAGGAAGTTCTAAGCAGAGCCTACGCTTACACAGAGTATGATATGTACTTAAGAGTGAACAATATGGAGGATGTTAACCAAGATAAGGGACAGCTTAATAGGCAACGTTTTAAGACATGAGGGTCTTGTGAAATTAGCATTAAAGGGAATTGTGAGGGGTAAGAACAGAAAAGGGAGGGTAAGGATGGAATATGTTAAGCAGAGAAGGGAGGATGTGGTAGTTAAGCACAAATGAAAAAGATTCGCGCAAGATAGGTTAGCATGGAGGATTGCATCAGACCAGTCTTAAGACTAAATACCGCTCAGCAACAAATAAAATAAACTATACAAAAGTAAATAGATGTATGGAATAAAAATATTATGAAATTATAACCCAATATATATAAAAGAGCACTAGAATACGATGTGTACTTAAAAACGGCAAGTAATTTTACATTCAATTTTATAAGATTTCTTCAAGTTATAAAATTGCAGTTGAGCAATAATTTGAATTTCTTAAGTTCTAGGTTATGTATATGTAAACATAGGTTTCATATGGTTGAATTAATTGAAACTGTATACTGATAATTATCATTAAAATACGTTTGAGAAATTGTAATACCTTGCATCGTTGAATCAAGTCGAGGTAAGATACGTGCTGTATCCATAATTGGGAACAGTCGGTCAATAATATGGTAAAATCGTCTCTGACGCGCCTACAACGCAATAGATAAATTTTTCCTTCATAAAATATACGACTCCACATAGTTAAAATTAGTATGTCCCTCGCCGTTTATTCCATAAAATCAAAAAACGGTCATTTAAATTGCCGCATAGTTTACAAGAACCAATAGCTGACACGATGTTTCTATGGTCGAGGGTCGACTGCAATTTAAATAGTTCATCTCATATCTAAATAATCGATTGTACCGATATATTACCTTGACATGAATCGAAAAATAAACACAGTTAAATAGTCTGGCGAGAAAATTTAATATTTAAGATACGCCTCACAATTCAGATTTTTTGATCGTCCGTCAGTTGTCTGATTGTGATTCATCTGTGCACACTATATGGGCCAAATGAACTATTTGGTTGGGTAGTTGTGCGAGCTGTGAATCGGCCGATTGCTTGCAGGTCAAAGCTACAATGGGTTACAGGTTTCCTCCGCTGTAGGTAATGCACTGACAGCTATTATAAAATGTACACAGCACAGACCGATGTAATCATCATCTCAATAGAAGAGTAAACGGAAACATTACATGCCTCCCATTTACAGCTGTAAATTGTTACAAAATATATATATTTTACTGGAGTGTCTGAAAAAGATTTTCGTTTTTTATAGAGTGAACATAGCCAGTTTCAATTGGCTTCTTTGGGCAATCAATAGCGAAGGAGGATTCAAGTTTAAAGCTTATAACCAATTGGGTTTTCGCTCTCACATACTGAATAAACATCGGCCGATAGTTTTTAGTTGATTGGAATCCAAAAAGTATTCACGCTCGCCACAAAAATTTGAAAATTCTGTTGCTACATTAGACTCGAAGGCATATGCTGTGAAATTCGTGAAAATAGCACTTCAGAAGGAATGTAGTAAATACCAGGGAAGGGTTCTAAGGAAATCCTTTTATACAAAACAGACCAATGCCCTGCAGACTCCTCTGGACATAGAATTCAGAAGACAGGCAGTAAGAAGATTCTCAAAATAGAACGCGAAGAGTAATCCAAAAACTGAACCTAGACAGCAAAGAAATAAGCGAGGATGATAGAATAACAGTGAAGAAACGAATGGGACAGAAAATGGAATGAGAGGATGATCGGAAGGCGTCTATTGAAAATAGCACAAACAATGTGGAAAAGGAGTGATGGATGGAGATGCCTGGAAATGAATTTAATAGACTTAACGGGAAAGATTCGAGATCAGGTCTTCCACATGTTGGAAGTGCCATGAAGTGTAAACCTCAACACAAGGCTTATCAAAAATTTATGCACAATTTAATAAAGCGTAGCTTATATGTTATCATTAGTTTTGCGATGATTCAAAGTGAATAATTAACAACACTACTGTCATCTGTTAAATCATTTTACTGTACGATGAACCCATACCCATCGTGATGTCAAAGGGTATGGTTTGTATATCAAGTTTTAAAACGTGTATACATATTTTTGATCAACCCTGTATATTTAATTGCATGTCACGAAGCATTTTCAGAATTACAAATCAAGGAAAGTTGAGTCATAGTTGTAGGAGGGGGAGGAGGATTAAGAAAACGGAGGAGGCGACGAAAATATAAGGAGCGTTGAGGAATGGTAATATAGACTGCAGAACAGTAAACTAAGTGGAAGAAAAAATGTAAAAACGGCAGGTTTTTGAGTAAGATGAAAATCCCACCCTGTCCCAAATCCATTTAAACATGGTTTAGAGGTACTGGGTGCCAGGAACTGGCAGTTTCCTAAGTCAGTGAGGGTAGTGTCAAAGGAGAGGTAATGTTATAAACTCCCTGCGGCAACCAGCAGCCATAAGGGATTTTTTTATCTTGCCGGGGTGCCAAGAAATATAAGAGTTCAATTCAATGCAGGCAGTCATGTTGTTCTGCTTGCGCCTGTTTAATCTGTTGTTTATTATTCAGTCACAGATGCCAAATTACACGATTGAGTAGCACGTCCAATTGATAAGACTTTATTATTAAAACGAGTGTTCGTTAATGCAAACGTTGCGCGCCATTTTGCAGCAGACTAACTTTTGGTGACCAAATTCGAGACGACCAGTTCGCTAAAAAATAAGCCAACACGCGTATACAAAGAAACGCCAGATCAGCCGAGAAAAGGCCGCGGCGGACATTTTTTGAAAACGATGTTTGTGAGGCCATCAGCGTCAACGGGGAGAGCTACAGAACGGTGATAACCGATTTATTATGACCCAAATTGAACGATATGGATGTAGACTACATGTTGTGGCGCTACGTGCCACACAGTGTACGCCGCGACGGACATTCTGCATTAATGATTCGAGGGTATGGTTATCTCTCGCACAGGTGGCATGAATTGGCCACCAAACTATGTATTTGGCCCTGCTATACTTTTTCTTGAGGGGTTTCCTGAAGTCGCAGGTCTATACCAATAAGCCGCAATCGGGCGATACACATCGCTCAAACTCTGCTGCATCAATGCGGCAGTCATTGAAAATTGGACTACTCGGATCCGTGAGAAGCCGCGGTCGACATTTGAATGATGCTAATTTCCATTCATGGGCCTTCCAAATAAAAAAAGAACTTCGTTAATTTTCTATCGTTTTATGTCATTTCAATATCGACCCACCCTTTGTTTCTGTATTATTTTCAACAGCATGAATGAAGAAAGAACTGCAATAATAACATCCCTGGAAAACTGGTATGGTATATGCAGGGGAACGAGAGTACACGGAAATTAAAAAAAAAGACCTATCCAACTAAATATCGGCCTACTCGAATCGGTTGTGTACGCAACCATCGGCCATCAACGGTTTTCAGTCTCCCGAAATGATTTCCTAACCTTCTGATGAAGGGGGCGGTGCCTCCGAAAATTTAAGAACTTCAAATCCTACATAGTGCTTGTCATCTGCGAACCTCGATAAGTCACCAACTTTCTCTCTTTCATGTCCTTATTGTTTTAATTAACCTGACAATGTAATTTTCTTACAAACACAAATGTATATATATATGTGTGTGTGTGTATGTGACGGACCAGTGATCGCCACTGCGTCACATGTTTTTTTTAGCAATTTTTCCTATCCTTCCTTGACTAAAGGATAGAATTTTTTCATTAATACTCGAATTTCTATTTCTAATTTTTTTAAATTAACCTCTATTTTCAATATTTTGTATCCGAATTTTCTGAAAAGATAGAAAAATACTCCTAATTTTTTTATCCAGTATATTTCTCTTACTTTCATTGTAATTATCTTTTTCGGTACATCCAATTTTCGCGATTAGCAGGTGGCCATAGTTATAAATAACTTGATCAATGGCATCTTTATATTTTTCACATTGTCGATTTCTGTTTCTCAAGAATGATTTTAATTAGTTTTCTACGCTGTTGATCTGTAATGATTTAGGTATTTCCAGAATCTTCCAAAATAGGCCTTGCCTATTTCGAGTGCAGCGCCCCCTCAGTTTATTCTTTTCTTAACGTTATTTTAAGTATTCTACTATTGATTTATACCAATCGACGTAGAAAATTATTTAATAATTTACTACCTAATGTACTTTCTTTAAAATCGTCCATTTTCATAGAATTTGCATATTTAGCCCCCACTATTTTGCATCCAAGCAGCTCACTTTTCTGACTAAAAAATAACACTTCGTCTCGAAGCACCTTTGCCGTTACCCACCAAGAATTCGCGTTGAAGAGTCCGAGCTGGACTATTACATGAAGTCTGCCCCTAGTCCGAGAGCGGTCCACCAGTCGGCTTTGCTAGCCAAGTTTAGCACTGAGTATCCGAAACCCCAGCCCGCGCCCGCCAATGCGCGTTCGTGACATCGTGAACCTGGGTCAAAACACATAATCTACGCCTTGCTGGCACCGAACTTTCAGGGGTCAGATACCTTCGATAGAAAGTTGGTGACCTGGTGGAGTCAATTGTTTATGACCTAAGATAGCAGCGAAGCGTATTTTGGCTGCTCAGTCGTCGGCTAGCCTAACTTTCTGATGAAGGGGCGGTGCCTCCGAAAATTCAAGTAGTCTAAATCCTCACAAGGTGTCTACCATCTATGAACCTCAGGTAAGTCACCCACTTTCTATCTCTCTATCCTTTCCCTATTAATTTTATATATATACCTTGTGAGGTTTGAAGTTCTTAAATATACGCACAAATATTTTAAATAAATAAATCAGGCAGTAAAAATCCCACCTTTAAAATTTTTTAAGATAACTTTCAATTGTGAATTTATAGAAAAAAAATACTACACAAAATGTTCGAATTCTATTTCAGTTTTGAAAATATAAACTACCTTGGTATTTAATTTTTAATTACTGATTGGTTAAAATTTATTTTGCTGCTTATGCTGTTCACTTATAGTCGAGTCACAGTACATCATCACCCTGTGCAGTTTATAAGGCTTTTGGGTGGCACTGGGGAGTGAAAAGGAATACTGCACGTAAACATTTATCATCCTAGAAATAAAGTGTCCTACAGACATTGGTAGCACAGACATTGCCAGATGGATGCTTTGGAAGGAGGGAGTGCATTACCTAGGTGTGCAGTTTAAAGTCTTCAAAATCAAAGCAGGAATTCACATTGTTGAAAGCAATTATTATAAAGATATAAAATATTAATCTTTGTAAAATAATTTACATGCTGTAGAACAAATGCACTAGCTGCCACTGATTGTGGATAAAAGTCTGTCAAAACCTTGACTGGGCAATAAAAAATCATCAATTATCAAAACACATTTGAAGGACAATTCTGTAAGCCTTTGAGCCATGCAGAACAAAAATTCTGGTTGTCTAACACACAAAACAGGAAATAGGATGAGAGCATTTAAATTAATCAAAATTACAACCCAAACATATCACTATATATTACTATGTTGTTGAAATGTCTTCACAATTTTTTCCACCATTACATTTATGCACCCTTGGAAAGTGGGAAGCAAATAATTGTGAAAATAGAAAGTAGTAATAAATATTATTTTGAATTTACAAAACTACATATTGAAATTAAGATAAACAATATATCTATTCTACAAAAATTTACTGAAGTTAATTGGAGGGGTTTTACCCATTTATAACACACAGCACAGTATAATCTTTTAATAAATTAAAAAAGTATTTATAACCTTTGGGCAAAATCTCCTTAATACTGCTAAGTTGATGAAAAATTCATCAATAAAATACTCAAGCCCTACCTTGACATCACATCAGCTGAAGATTAATTTGTTCATCAACCTGGACTTAACTTACTTTTTCAGTCACTATATTGCCTCAAACTGAAATGACCTGCTTACTTTGAAACTGTCAGAAGTTAATAATCATTTCCTAAACTTGACCACACGTTAATATTTTTTTTATTTGAGAACATAACATCATATTCTGATATTGACAAACAGAAATAACCGAGTAGCATATAAATAAAATTTGAGTTCGTTTCAATTGAATACACTACTCTGATTTCACTTTTTGAGGCCTCCCAATGGAGAACCATGAATTATAATTCTTGAGAGAGATAAATACTGGGATCATGACAGGTAGAAATAAAGGTATGTAAACTGCATATCTGAAAGAAAAAAAAACAATTTTTAATAGTTTGGTTCATAGTTACATCAGGGGAGTGTTCAATTTTTTTTGTCCAATACGTACACAGAGTTGGGCAGAGAAAAGAGAGGTTTTGAAAAGCATGGGAATTGTACCTAGCTGATGGAAAATAGTCAGGATGATGTCAGATATGTTTGTAACCCCATACAAACAGTAACAATTAAAATGAAAGGTGCTCAGACACTCTTGAGAATTAAAATTTTCATACTCTCAATACACCTTGAGGCACCAAGTTCCTTAAAGGACGGCTTTGGTATGCCACAACTCCATTAGCACCAACATGCTCAGGGTCAGCCCGTAGGAGGTTGAATTTCAGTAGTGCAGGAAAATAAACTTTCCTAGACAACCAAGAGTAAACTCTTTTCTCTGCCTATTTACATTCCTCAGAATGAACCTAAGGAAGGAACACCACCTGACAACCTTCCACTACAATATATAAATGGCATTTTCAAAAGAATTTAAATTCAGCATAACCAATGTGGAAACTATTAAGTTCTTCAAATTCTCAGAGACATTAGATTTTTTACCCTTCCTTTCCATATCAATTCTGTTATATATTGGAATGGAAAAGAAAGAGAGAGTAAATTGTTTTCCTGAAATTGAGGGATGGAATAGCTGTGTGCAAGTGTAATCCTATTATCCTAGGATCCAATGTGAATCTCAATTTAAGGTGTCACTCCCTTTCTTGTCCATATATTCATATTTGTAATGAGATTTTTGGTAAATATTGCATATTAGAAACACTTACTTTTGGTCATCAGGGAAATACAGTAAGGCAAGAAGTGATGGATCAGAGAATGCAGCTTCAGCAGAAAGAAATGCCTGTTTTGAGGTAGTTAAAGCTTTAATAAGTTTTCCTTCTCTCAAAAGTCGAGCTCCTTTTTCCAAAGAGTTGACTGCTTTCCAAACAGAAGCACCAACAGCATCTTCAATCACAATGTTGCTAATCTCTGCAAGTAAAGCTGACAAAGACTGAAAAGAGAGAAATTAAAATAGGGAATTAAGGACTGAAGTAATATAACTATAATAGTATGCACTTTACCTTCTGAACTGTGATAATTGTTATTGTTTCCTACCTGTAATGTTAGTCGTGCTGAACCAAGATGCTCCAAGATCCGTATTCTATACAATGCATCCAATTCCCACTGTCTCAGGCTCATACTACTTAAAGGAAACATGCTTGCCATGGGAACACTCTCCTAAAAATTAAAATTGTTCCTGGAGCAGCTCAGTTATATTAACATATGAAATGAAGTACATCATTATCAAATTAACTTACATGCTGTGGAACTCCAATTAACTCTCTCAGCTGCTGCAGCCATATTCCACTCAATCTATGCCAGTCTGGTTCCACAACAATTGGCTTGGAGTTATTTTCACTACAAGCAGTTATGTTGGGGTTTTCAATAATGATTCCCCCCCATCGAGGAGAATGAAAAGCAAAACTTGGAGTCTTATCACCATGGTTAATTCTTAAAGGAGCTTCATAACAAGGAGGAACATAAACCAAGAGATGTATGCAAGGGTTGCTTGTAATATGAGATGCTGTTAAGAAAAAAAATATTATTTGAAATATGCACATATTCAAAACTAGCAATATTTGAAACTTTCATTCTGCTAGCTTACTTAATCCGTTCTATTAAACCCTAATAACTTTTCAGCATCTTAAAATACAAGTTAGTGTAAGTGATTGGCCCAAATATTTGTTATAAATAACATTGCAATTATTATCCTAACAAATATGTGCAATTTAAAAAACTAATGAATGATTTGGTATATCAGATAAATTTTATAATAAATGCAATATAGAAATATTAATTCATCACATTTCTTGAAAACATTGCATAATTTCACAAATAACAAGGTCAGACTGATATAATGAATATGATGAAATGAGAAGATAGAACAATGTTATACTTCCAGTTGAATGCACTATTGTGTACTTCTATTCATCAACATGAATAATTCAAGAAATAATTGTTACTTACCAATACTTAATAACACTGATGAAAATTACTCAAACTCACCTAATTTTTTTTCTAGAGGAATCAATATATGAGGCAACATATCCTTCCCCATTTCAAAGCCACCTTCAACTCTAACAGGCTGAACACCCAATGAAACAAAATAAAGCCACTGTGATCTGACAGTGAACTGTGATAATAAAGAAAGTTGTTTCAAAACTGGATCCAAATAATCTGAAATTTTAAAGTAGTTCAGAATCAATGGATGTATACATTGAATAAAATTATGTATGGTGCACTCAAATAAAAGAATTTGTTCAAAACACAGAGAAAGGAAAGACAAAAAATATTCAGAAACAGCAAGGAATAAAATGCAGTTCCTTTACTATGGCCGCAAAGCATTCAAAACGGTTAATCAAAAAAGCTGACTCATGACTAATAAATATAGCCAACCTTAATGGGTAGAGAGGTGGGATGGATGAATAACATGGTATGAAGAGTTTGGAACATCCTTAAAGGATAAATTACAATTGTAATTCAGCCTTACAATTATATATATAATTGGATAGAAATATTTGGGAGAAAGGCAGGTATTCGCTACTTCGTCACTTATCCAATATATAATTTATATATATATATATATATTTGAGTCAGTAAATGGCATTGTCATGTCAATTAAAACAATTAATAACGAAAGGAAAGAGAGATAGAAAGTAGATGACTTACCTGAGGTTCATAGATGGTAGACACATCACTGGATTTGTCTTCCTAGCTTTCTGATGAAGGGGGCAGTGCCTCTGAAAATTCAAGAACTTCAAACCTCACAAGGTGTCTACCATCTATGAACCTCAGGTAAGTCACCTACTTTCTATCTCTCTTTCCTTTCCTTATTAATTATATAAATTATGTAAATATTCAAATATGGCTGCTATGATTACTTAAATTGTTTGTGAATATTGTTGTAAGAAGTGGAGTGGGGGTTATAATGAGACGTTCAAGTGGATTGTAGTTCCACAGTCTGAATGTGCAGCCTACAGTGTTAGGATCATGACATCATTGGCTGACACAAGCATAAGATCGTTCGCAAAAATGGCTTTGAGAACTTTCTTGAAGCAATTTAGAACTTTGAACACGTGAGTGTGCTCGGCTGTAATTGGCTAAGCAGGTCACCTGACCCAGTTTTAGCAAGATGGATAAAACAAATATTTAATATGAACAAGTCAGGTCAGGAGGGGGGGGGGATGTCAATTGGTGTAGACGTAGAGAGAAAGATGGGCGAGAGAGAGTGGCCTGCTCACACATACTTTTGAGAGCATGCGTCCAACAGTTGAGTAAGGCGTATGCCTCCCAATGTTATGAGCAGTGTTTGCTTTCATTTCGAATTTGTGGTGTAAGTTGAGACATAAAGACATTCATAGTGAGAAAAATGGGGGGTTGATGCCACAAATTTAGTTTTTAGAAAGAATGATTTTAGAATCAACGAGATACAAAGTCATCCATCTGGGAAGATGGTTGATACCAGGAGAAAATGAAAGTTAGTGACCTGGTGGTGTCAATTGTTTCTGACCAAAGCTAGCAGCGCAGCAAATCTTGGCTGCTCAGTTGTCAACTAGCCGATTACTGGAAATGTCTTCCTAACTTTCTGATGACTTTCTATGACTTAGTGCATCTGACAGATGCTTAATAATGACCACATAAAGTTGAGTCTATATACCCACACAATTCAATAAAATAGCATTGTCCCCCCCTTATTACAATGAAAAATAAGATGATTCAGGGCTTAAACAAGAATATTTAAAAATGATTAATGTAAAGAATGCTCGAATTATAAAATAGGGTAGTAAATGAATGCTGAAGACTTTAATACCACCAATAAAACTATGATAGAAATATTAATAATTTACTATTTATACCATAATATATATATATGGATATATTTGTACCTCCAATAATTTCCTTCAAATTCCATGGCATATGCAAAGATTCAGGATCAGGATTCACTGCTGTTACAAGTAATTCATATGAATTTGCAGGTGGAAGACGTTGGCGACCAAATTTGTCCCTTCCTCCAGTTTGGCTCAATGCACGCCGAGTAAGAATCATTCGATCCTCTTGCAAAAGCCACTGCTGCAGGACATCATAAATTTTCATGGCAGCTAAAAATGAAATTAAAATTTGCCAGAAATAAACCAATAAAAGCAATTTCTTAAAGCAATTGATTGAAACAAATTAATTTATTTTTATTATCTTAATATAAGTCTGAAATGTATTTAATTCTATTAGCTCATCATAATACATTTTTAAGAGTAACTCTTCTGAGTGAATCAAAACATGGGAATAATATAAAATAATAAATTCATTATTTATATAAATAAGTCTTACTTGCATCAGTACCGAAGTATACAATCCTACGCCTGCCAACAAGAACTTTATCTGCAGTAAATCTGGTAAGACCAGGAATTTCAAACAGAATAATTTCCCCTGGTTTCATGCGACTCAAACTGGATAGTTCCAAATTTTTTATATCTTTCGTTTCTGCCAAAGTTGCTTTATTTATTTGTATGGCAGTAAAATTCATTTGAAACAGCTCTAATTTTTTTTCAAAGAAAGCAACAATAATGATTACTAATTAGTTCCAAATGTACTAATAATATAAAAGAAGTAGATAAATAAAACATTTTTTTGAAATGAACTCCAGAATAAAGAACTGATCATTATTGATATTTATTTATTCAAATATTTATCTTTAACCACATTATTTTTCCTTAATTATGTTAAAAAGTCTCAATACAGTAAAGCAAATTGTTTTCCAGATTTCCACATACTGAAGTAGAGCCAAAAATGTATTAAGAACTGTATATTAGTTAAAAATTTCTTTCTTACTTGATGTTCTGAAGTAATTAGACAGTTCTTGAGACAGTGCTTGTCCTCTAGCAAGATCTAGGGTAATAATGGTCACATTTGTTGTAAAATATAAATCTAAATTATCAAGATCTTTTATTTTATTATATGGAAGGGACACACGATAAACTGCAGTAGTTTTCCACCACAAAGGTAATCCAATGACAATGAGCACCACCACAAAGGATATTGATGCATAAATTCTGTATTTTTCTGGGGAATAAAGTCAAATCGTCTTCAGAAACATATAAAACATATTAAATTAGTTACATCATTAAAGAGGTCAGTACTCAGTTTTATTCTCAAGATTTTAAATATAATTATGCTACTTAAAATACAATGGGCCAAAAATGGTTTAAAAGTGATTTAAGACAAAGCCTTAATAAGAATTAAACACTTTAAGAAAATGTAAAATAACGTTACCATACTTATCAACAGTTTCGGGTTTACTGTTTGGTTTAGCGATTTCAGATAACTTCTCCCGTTTTGTGCTCATTGTGACGTGGTTTTATTTAATTGACTTATTAGTAAGCTCTTCTTCATCAAGTTTTTCTTCCTTACTCAATGACAACTACATACAAGTGTATTTTAAATTTCATCACTCAACAGCGTTATCTATTAACAGCCTAGTGCTATTTATTCCAATTGAAAAAAAGCACATTAAATTATTAAAATTGAACAGAATACGACGTTCCCGGCGTTTCCATCGTTACAGACGATATTGTAAATGAAGCATCTTTGCTAAAAAGTACAATTGCTTTGGTAAAAGGGTATCTTCTATTTAAGACCAAAAAGACCAAAGTGTATCTTAAATAGATAGAGAGGCTATACAGGCGCTGGGAGCGTGACGGCCATCCACGCCACTCTAGGTATAACTCGCACGTAGGTCCATAAGAGTCCATGTTAAAACAGTGCTTTTTGAGTCCGCTAAAATCCTTCTTAAAGCAGCAAAATGAATTATTTATTTATCCCATATATTAGTATTTCCAAATATATATAAGGCTAAAGAATCAATTCAAATGGGAATATTAAAAATATTTAGCATGTTTCGAAATCAGTATTGCGAGTTGGATGCGAAGTTATATCAGCATATTTCTACATTAAATGTTAAAAAATATGTCTAATTTTCTATTCGCAAATGTTGCAGCAGAACATAAATTGTTTTACCTAGGATATGAATTCGGGAAATAAGATATTTTAATAATATAATTTAGATAGGCCGACGTTTCGATGCGACATTGGCATCTTTCGCAAATGGCTCTTAAAAGGAATTAAAGTTTTTAATTAGTTCACTCTAATAAAGTCGTATATCTTGTGTTATTAACTAAGGCCAGTGTCAAAAGCCAAGTATTGCATGAGGATAACAATGCTCGCGGAATTGTTGACGAGTGAGAGCCATCAATTACAAATAGCCGTGTCATCACTATTAAATTAAAATTTATAATCCTTACTTTTTCAAATTAATTTGAATAGATATGGTTAACTATCCGATTAAATTAAATATATATTAAGCGGGCTTATTATCTCAGTCTGATCCTTTTACTATTATTTAATCGCTCTGAATAAGTCACACATACATAAATACACGGAATGGAATCTTATTCTTAAGTATATTATTTATAAACATGCACTTGGAACGCCCGCGGGGCTACCAACAAATATCACGAAATCAATCTATTCCTACAAAAGAACAACATCGACCTTCTGCTTTTAACTGAAACTAAACTTATCCCCACCCAACCCTATAACTTCCCGAAATACAAAACCTATAGAGCCGATCATCCAAATTCCACTAGAAAAGGCGGCTCCGCCATCCTAATCAAAAGTTCAATAGATCACAATCAACTCCCCTCCATAACTCTCCCTGAACTCCAACTAACTCAAATAACTAAACACAAACACTCCCATAAACATTTCCTCGTTCTATTCTGCCCCAACAAACCATATCTCACCGGACACCTGGAGAAAGCTTATCTTATCCCGACCTTTCCCATACATAATGGGAGGTGACTACAACGCCAAACACCCTAATTTCGGATCCAGAACATCCAATTCTAGAGGCAACGACCTAAATCTTGTACTCTCCAAATCCCACATTAAGATTATTTACCCTACTGAACCAACACATTACCCAGACAGCCTCAAATCACCAGATGTATTGGACTTTTTCATCTGTCACAAAACCTCACATTACCTCCACAGCCCAAAAGTTCTGCACGAACTCAGTTCCGATCATCTACCACTAATAGCACACCTTAATCTCACCCTCCCTCCCCACTCCACAAATCGCACCCCAAATGTCACTCTCATAAATTGTAACAACTTCACCCAACTAATAGAAAAGCTAACAGTCCTCAACATCCCATTAAAATCACCCATAGATATAGACTCGGCCTTAAATCACCTACAATCCATCATCCTCACAGCTGCTGCCATAGCCTCCTACCAAAAACCAACTAAACTACATCCACCAAACCCTACTCCTTGAGAAAAAATCTCTACGAAGACAATGGAATAATTCCAAAAATCCCGCAGACAAGCGCAAATACAACGACATCACTAGAAGACTTCAAAAATTAATAAAGGCTCCAGTGACTCCAGACACTTTAATTTTCTTCAGCAACTTAATGCAACCGACAAATCACTATGGCAAAAAACAAATCACCTAACTAAGAAAAAATCCGATATCCCTCCACTTAAAAAATACAATAATTGGTTTACCACTCCCTCCCAAAAAGCTAAAATCTTCGCCCAACTACTGACCAAGCAATTCTCCCCCAACGGCTGCTTCTACAACCATCACAACCAGGCCACAGCAGAAAAACTCCTACAACCCCTACAATTATCACCCCTCCCCAAATATCAACCGCAATAAGAAACCTAAAAAACAAAGCCTCCCCTGGTCACGACCTCATCACAAGCCGCCACCTGAAACATCTCCCAAAGAAAACAATAATCTTAATTACCTATATCTTCAACGCTATCCTCAGAACCACTTTTTTCCAACCAAATGGAAACACGCAACCATAATAATGATACCGAAACCAAACAAACCAAAAATACACCCTGAAAGTTATCGTCCAATAAGTCTTCTTCCCACATTATCCAAATTGTTCGAAAAACTACTCCTACCACAACTAATTAATCAACTATCCTCTCTGATTCCTGACACTCAATACGGTTTTCGCCCAAAACACTCCTGTCCCCATCAAATATACCGCCTCTCCAACCTCATTAACAACTCCTTTGAACATCGCAAATCCCTCATAACCACCTTTATCGACATCGAAAAAGCGTTTGATAAAATCCACCATCCTTCCCTACTATCTAAAATTAAAGACATCCTTAACGACACCCACTACAAAATACTCCTAAACTACCTTTCAAACAGAACCTTCTCTGTCAAAATAAATAATCACCTCTCACAACCTCACCCAATCGCGGCGGACGTTCCCCAAGGAAGTGTCATTGCCCCCTTCCTATACAACATCTTCTCCCACGATATCCCACAACATCCTCACACTAGCACAATCTTTTTCGCAGACGACATAGCCATCTCCTATGAAACCTCCTCCCTCACCTCCGATTTCCAACCACTCCAATTAGCGCTCAATAACCTAGAGCAATGGTCCAAACAATGGCGAATCAGTATCAACCCCACCAAATCAATAACCATCCCATTCACCCTAACAAAAAACCCTCCTCCCCAAATTCATCTCTATCTAAACAATTCATTAATCCCTACAAAAACGGAAACCACCTACCTCGGAATCATGCCTGACTCAAACTATCCTGGAAACCTCACATTAATTTTCTCCTCTCCAAAATAAACCAAAAATTCAGAACTCTATATCCCCTCCTAAACAGAAAATCCCCTGTCTCCACTAGCACAAAACGCCTCATATACCTCTCCATAATACAACCCACCTGGTCCTATGCCTCCTCCATATGGGGAACAACAGCCAAAACCCATTCAACCAAAATTCAAACCAAACAAAACACAATACTACGCACCATCACAAACTCTCCCTGATACCTAAGAAATTCCGTCATCCATAAAAACATCAAAATTCCCAATGTTAACTCAGTAATCTCCAAATCCATAACAAACCTAATCAAAAGCGCACTCAACCACCCAAACTCCACTATCCAGCAATTTCACAACAATCCTCCTCCACCTCCACGCTCCCGTCGCCTCAAAAGAAAACTTCCGATTGACCTCATCCTTCCCCCTGATCATTCAGGCACATCCTAACCCACTCTACCATCATGTCCGCAGACCACATCCTCATTAATCCTCCATAAATCAGTTCTCTACCTGTCAATCCTCACCCACCTAAGTCGTATGCCCCTCAGGTACTCGCAAAAATAAATAAACACAACCAATTCTCCTAAAGTAGGTTAATTAAATGAATTAACCTATCTTCACGTTATCATGTTAACTATATAATTATATATTGTATATACTGTATCGTTATCGTCCTATCTGATAATCTGTACGATAAAAGTTTTTAAAATAATAATAAAAAAAACATACACAAGTGTAATATATACTTATACTTATATACTTATGAAAAAGATTCCGTTCCGTGTATTTATGTATGAGTGTATTATTTAGAAATATGCACAACTATATATATATGTGTGTGTGTGTAATATAAGACCAATTTCATTATTACAATACAGTATTAGTCTTATTAATGAAACAGAATCTGTAAAATACTTTATATTGTATGCTATAGTAACTATAGTTGCGGCTGCTCCAAACGAAAGCATACTTGGTATTTACCTAACGGTATAAGGTTATTTTTCCTGGAAATGAGGCTGACGCCCGTAGATCTTGACTATTATATTTCACTCAGTGTATATCGTGTTTTCTCTAGTGTCTTACGCATTGAAGCAGTTAAACGGTGTTTTTGTTTATAAAGTGCGTATTTAATTTTAATTAATTTCAGTTAAGTAAATTTATTTTATACACCAAAGGGATAAGAGAAAGTTTTGGCCTGAGGTAATAGACACCCGATTCGGGGTGCAGAGCTTGGCTGTCCATTATCAGGACACGTCCGAGTGGAAGTGTATTTTTACAGAGTTTTTGAGGTCCGAACGCGGAGAAGTCACGCCGAGGGGCGTAAACGTTTACGGCTCCGACCTTTTTGGAACACGAGACGGAGAAGGGCGAACGAGGGATCAGATTTGAAAGCGTGGACTCTGTCGTATTTTCAACCGACTGCCTACGAGACGCTGACTCGACAAGTAGTTAAGTGTTCACTTTTTCATCATCCTCTAATTTTTATGTCACAAATTTGTTTCTCTCAGTCCGCCTGTGTCCCCTGAGAGAAAGAGAACCTCACAATTCCCCCCAAATTTACGATAATACAATTAAAATATATTAAAATTTTCGCGTGTTCTAATCGTAATATTTCAGAGTGTTGCGTTTGGTTGTCAAAATTACAAGAAAAATATAATTGCTGGAATAACATTTCATAGGTAAGTGCAGCTACGTTTTTTCAAAGAATTTTAATAAATTATATTGTGAAAACATAAATACTTTTGTAATTTGAAGTTGGTAGCACTTTTGTAAAATGTTAGGTTGGATGAAATGTCATTGTAGGAGCAGTAGAGATAAGAATGAGAGAGCGAGCGGGTCGCAGGAATTGTTGGATTTGAATGTTGTGCTGTATCAAATAAAGTCGTTATAATGTTTCAACACAGTTTTTAATTTGTATTTGGCCCTCAAATATGGATTGACATATAATATAAAATCAGAGAAATACTTAATTATCTTTTAAAGGTATGAATTTCAATTCATGAAAACAAAGTTTCTGTAATTTCACAAGAAGTTTATTTGTTGGAAGGAATTGAAATGAATAATACAAAAACACGTTACAGTGATAACTCTATAGTAATTTTTTATTGTATGACATATTCTGCAATTTTACTTTGTTTCAGCACTGTTTTTTGTGAATAAGTTGTTATATTTTGGTTATTATTGCAAATTTAATATTTCAAGGTGAGAGTATATACATTTCCTTGCACATTAACAGAAATCATGAAAGCATTCAATTTTTAGGTAAACTTGTAATTAAACATTGTGTAACAGCAAAGACTGACAATTGTAAAATACTAAATAGTTTATTAGGTTCTTTTTTGATTCATGAATTTGGCTGCTATTATAATTAATTGGGAACTACAACTAGAATGTATTAATGATGATTGTTATAA